>CM068347.1:40875124-40885124 GCA_034769755.1 Odontamblyopus lacepedii | reverse complement strand
GATACAAAAAAACAATTTACCCACATGGGCCTCAGCACACGGCTCAGGGGTAGAACTATATGTTGAACACGTCTTCCTCACTCATGGTCCAAAACCTTCCCATAAAGCACTGCGGCCAAGTATATGTAGTGTGCCGCGCACCCCGCACCTCCTCCCTTACCGTGTGCGCCGCATCTCCTCTTGTACGGCGTGGACACCGCGCGTGGATCGTGTCTTGTCGCATACACTGTGTGGACTGCGCTTCCTCCTGTGCGCCTCTAAACCAGCCAACCGCTGCGTTCAGCGCCTTGTAGAGCTCCTCGTATCGGCTTCTCTCTCGCTCAACGGTATCAGAGGAAAATAACACGCACTCCCAGCAATACAGTCTGCTGTGTTCCTCAGAGCCTGTGAGCAAGGGGCACCGCTCGTAGTTAGTGGACTGAAAGTGACGGACAAATCCTTTTCCCAGTTGTGACAGGCTTGCCCGACCTTTCTTAACAATGTCCAGCTTTTCTTGAAAAGTCCGTCTTGAAAATGGCTTTGACAATAAATCTGCAACCAAATCAATTTCTTCTCCTCCTTCAGCCATTGTGGGTTGAAAAAACAGCTATTAAATCAACACAACTATATTTCTGTCCGTGTAGCTCGCTACAGATGCAGTTTTGCTAGCTCCGGCTAGTTCGCTCTCTGACGAGCCAATCAAAGGGTGTGAATACGCTGACGTTACCGTCGGCCTGCTAAAGGCCTTGGTGTCGCCAACTCAAAATCTGATTGGTTGAAGCAATAGTTTCATCGACACTAATTTTTTACTAGAGGGTCCGCAGAACTGATTGTGAAGGCCTCCAGGCAGATTTCTTTGACGTTGTCCCTGCCTGGCAACAAATGGTGGCTGAAATGTGATTGGTTTAACGCTTTAATATGAAAATACATGTCTGGAAGCAGCGCAACCAGGGTAAAGGCTATGAAGGGAAGGACAGACCATTTGGAATTATTTAATAAGTATTCATGGACAAAATATAATTAACATCAGTCTGTGATTCAGATATTTTTTTAGGCCAGCAGAGAAGGCCTTGCAGGCCCTGACGGCCCACCACTCGTAGGGGTGTAACAGTAACCGAACTCTTGTGATATCGTATCATCAATGGTCTCACAATAATATCATGGACCATCACAATATATCGAATCCCAAGTGTCTTTGCTTAAATGAACAGTTCTGATGCAGAAATAGCTAAAAAAAAAAAAGATCCTTTGCTCCGTTTCAGTGCAGACGACATGAAGAAATAACTGTTCTAAGCACTTTGAAATCTTCATTCTTTGGATTAAGCATTTTTAGAGGAAAAAGGAGCAGATTCACAGTTTTGATTTTTCCTCCACAAAATATTGCAATAAATATACATAAAAAATTGCAGTAATTAGAGGACGTCATTTCAGCTCAGCCGACAGCGTCAAACTCCGCAAAACTAGTGTCGATAAACGATCTCAGGCTGCAGAAAAGTCTATTATTGTATAAAATATGAATCAAAAGCAAATCACTAAAGATGATACAGACTTTTCCACAGCCTGAGATCGTTTATCACCACTTGTTTTGTGGAGTTTTACTAAAGTCGCCGCCGTCAGCTGAGCGGAAATGATGTCCTATAATTACCGCAGAAATAATGAATCATTTTAGAAATAAACTTGCACAAATGAAACTGTCACAGCACAAACGAAATACGAATGTTTTCTATAATTTTCTTCCTGTTTTGAGGCTGTTTCACATTCTGAGGGGCTGGATGACATCATCGGTTGGAAAATAAAACTGCAAATATCTTCAGAACCAGAATCGCACAAACAAAACGGTTTGCAGCACAAACAAAACGGTTTGCAGCACAAACGAAGCACAAACGATTAACTCCATTTTGGGCGTTTTAGTGCATTTTGAAGCTTCCTGGGGGCTGACAGCAATTTGACCTATAAAAGAATCGTTAATTTCTCCAAAACTAAAGCAGCACAAACAAAAACAGCACAAAGGAAGCACAAACGATTGACATAGTTTTTGTGTCGGTTTGAGTTTGCAGGTTGCAGATTAGATGGATCTCTGTTATGAAAGTCCAAAAAGTGTGTGGCCATCAGATAGTTTGTGTTTCCTGTATGTAGAGCTTATTTCTGCTCAGCCAAACGGTCTCGCATGCACCTTTTGGTCATCCCTGTGTAGAAAACCGTCAGGTCGAGCAAACAAGTCTGTAAATTACAAATGTTGTGTTTTATTATATTTTCTTTTTGTGATTTGTGGTCCAGAAATTACTTGTCTGACATACCGGTGCAGTGGGGACTGTTACACTTAGAAGAACCTGGTGGTCGAGGTCCAAGACGTGTGTTTGTGTGCAGATGTGGACTAGTTTGTCACCTTTTAAAACTAACCAAGGGAGGGCTTTTTAACCAGTGAGTGCCGGACTTTTGCATCTTTGAACAACTCCAGGTCTGTTTGTGATGAGGAACCAACATTAGAACATAGACCTTTAAGTGCTCAGAAAAAGCGACTTTGGATTAATTCATTAATTCATGGATTAATGAAACACCATATTTTTCGGACTATAAGTCGCTCCGGAGTATAAGTGGCACTTTTTTTTATTTTATAAAATCAGAGACCAAGAACTGACATTTCATCTTGAAAGGCGAGTTATAGAAATTCCAGTAGAACAAAGAACAACAGGCTGGTTTGTTCACATCACATATGAACAGTTATTCAGAAAAGTAGAGCAGAAACAACAGAACAACTTTACCAAACTCTCCATCTCACTCCAAATCACTAAATCCATTGCTCGATTGGTCCTCTCCACCGCTCTGCACACGTTTCCGGTTCTCCGCTCAGTATTTACCATAAGTAATAATGTATTTGCGCACATTGGTTTAAGTTTCACAGAAACGTAACTTAAAGCCGCATGCCTCATTTGCATATAGTGAAAAAAACAGCTGGTGCTGATGCAGTGAATTTCTGTCGCACTAAAGGACAAGATTCAGTGGATTATTCACTGGCCCAAAAAAAGTTTCCATCTGGATTTAACTAAGAAAATAGGTCCGAGGTGCTGCAATTGGTGAAAGTACAGGAGGAAGAGCATGACGCTCGCGGATGCTGGTACAAGCCTAGAGCGCCCTCTTGTGGCTGTCAGTGGGAAAATCACCAACATGTGAAATTATATCTCGCTGGTGGAAACGCGTTGGCTCCTTCAATGAAAAAAAGACTTTTAATATATTCAGTCGGTGCCTCGGGTTTGTACCTTGCCCATGTTTACATTTACGTTTAGATGAACCGAAATATTTCATATATAAGTCGCACCTGAGGATAAGTCGCAGGAAACACCCAAACCATGAAAAAAGTGTGACTTATAGTCCCAAAAATATGGTATATTTTTCGTGTGGTAAATTATTTCCTGTCTGTGCTGTGGCAGGTGCAGACCATGGCCATGTCCAATGCGTCCGGTGTCCTTGTGTACGCCGGAGCCGGGCAGCCCATCCGGGACATGACGTGTGCGGGGGCAGAGTGTGAGGTCGCCCTGGACCTGCCCGCCGCCATGGTGCACCGGGAGCCCTCTGTGGCACAGTCGCTACGGTAACGCACAGCTCCAAAACAAGATTAACAAGCAACGGAAGGATTAGATACAAAACAATCAGAGAATATGGTTTAGTTGGATGTTAAAGTGCATATAACAGATGAGGAGGAGGAGGAAGAGGAGGAAACTACATTATGATATAGATCAGACCTTTGAGGTGCTCAGAGAAAGTGAATTTGGATGATGATATTATTGATGATATATATTATTGACAGGTTTAATCAGTTAAAGTAGTTAGATTATGACAATTCTTGCCATATTATTTATTTATGTATTTATTTTATTTTGAGGAACTTTATCTTATTATTTATTTTATTTCCTGGTTAGACACAGGCAGCAGATATGATTTTCGAAAAGCTAATTCCATACCTGTATTTTATATTGTGCTTATGGTTTACACAATATCCATATTGCAAGAAAATACTTTTTTTATTATATATTATTAAAATATTACATTTTATACTAAATGTGGCCTGTGTTTTACCTGTGTTTTTGTTTTTGTTTAGATTTGATTTCATCATTTACATTTTTGCTTTAATTTTACCCAACTTACTGTATATTATTTCATGTTTTTTTTTTTTTTACCTGAATGAAGCTTGTGTTTCTCTGATTGGTTTATCCACCTGTCAATCATTGTTTGAACTCAGGGAGACAGGAGGCGGTTCTACAGACTGACCAGGCCATAAATAAACAGCATAACTCTTAAATGTACAAGAAAAACAAAACTGCAATTTAATTTGTTTTTCACAACATCAAAATGCCCCAAAAAAGCACTAGGCTGTATATTACTACTATATTACGATTAGGGATGTAACGATATCCAAGTCTCACAATACGATATCGGCACTGTATGAACCTCACGGTACGATATTTATTGCGATATGGTGGAGGCTCATGATATTACGATATTTATTCTACATAATAACAAGACTGACATTTTAAAATGCTTTGACCAGTTCATTTGGTACAACATTTATTGTCATTAGGGATGGAACGATATCCAAATCTCTCTGTACCAGATTTTCACCATAAACATCTCACCGTACCAGATTTATTACAATATTTTGTGGAGGCACAAAACTATGAATCTGCTCCTTTTTCCTCTAAAAATCCTTCACAAGACTTAATCCAAAGAATGAAGATGTAAAAGTGCTTAGAACAGTTATTTCTTCATGTCGTCTGCACTGAAACAGAGCAAAGGATCATGGTCTATGTAGTTCCCTGTTTTTTTTATTTTTATTTTTTTAGCTATTTCTGCATCAGAACTGTTCATTTAAGCAAAGAGACGTGTGATTCGATATATTGTGATGGTCCACGATATTATTGTGAGACCTCTGACGATACGATATCACCAGATTTGGTTTAGCGTCATGTCCCTAATTACGACACTAATGATCTGGTCTGTGTATTGCAGTACTACACAGTGCTCTGAATACTGAAGTGATGATAACGGTGTATGTTGTTCTGTTCTGTTTTGTAGCCTTGGACAGCCAGTGAACGTGTCCTTCCAGACCACCCCCTCCCCAAACTTCTTCATCAGTATTGACCAGCAGGGGGCGCTGGCAGAGATGGGCTGGTTTCTCTACCCAACTTTCAGTTTCATCAACTGGCAGGCTCAGTGGTGAGGCACAATGAATGCATCATATTTTTCGGACTATAAGACTATTCGTTTTGTCAGGGTTTGGGTCCTGCGATTTATATATTACATTTTTCATATGAATCGTATATATGAATAAAAAATGAAAAAAAAACAAATCATTTTTTTCATTTTGGTTTTAGAGACAAATAATAAAGAAAAGATTTTTTGTTTTTTTTTCCATTTTCTTATTTTTGGCCCTGTATTGAAAAACAAACGAACGAATGACACACGGATTCTTCTCTCTTGGGTTGTTTTTATTACTATAACTTCTATAACTCGCCTTTCAAGATGAAATGTTGGTTCTTGGTCTCTGATTTTATAAAATGAATTTACCCCCAAAAAACCCGACTTCTGTTTTTTTTTTTTGCATTTTGCATTTTTGGAGCGACTTATAGTCCGAAAATATGGTACCGTAAATAAATAAAGCTTACAATATGCAGTAAATTCAAGTACATTAATCTGAATTATTATGAATTATTATCTCCCACACTGTCCAAGCAGAATTCTCGGCTCTCAAAGTGCAGGTTTACTGGAAGTTATCAGAATTTGTAGTTGCAGGAGAGAGGACCTGCGTTTACTTCTGGGCTTATGGACTAGTCCAGGGGTGTCAAACTCATTTTGGTCCGGGGGCCGTATACAACCAACTTTGACTCCAAAGGGGCCGGATCAAAAAACTCATGGCATATATACCCCAAAATTAGCAATGAGTCCAAATATTTGTGCAGAGAAACGCAAATCTATTACAGAAATCTTTTTTATTTGATTTTATTTTACAAAATATTATAATATTATGCTAGGTCAGGTTGCTTTCACAGCAGCATCAGTAGCCTCTTGGCCCCTGGGTGAAAACAGACGGCTGTTTCTTCAGTTTCAGCTATAATTCGTTTATCTTCTGTCTTCTCAATTCTCCGTTCAAGTTATTGTATTTTTCGCAGTGTCTCGTAGTGGTGTTTAAGATCATATTCCTTGGGCACCGCCACTTGTTGCAAACACACCAAGCGTACAGGTTTCCCATTCACCTCCGTGAACAAATAAGAATTAGTCCATTTTTCTTGGAAAATCCTGCACTCAGCTCCACTTTTCTTATTTTTGACATTTTGCTGATGAGGGTCACGGTCAACAGTCAAAACGATCGTCCTTTAAGAGCATTTGGAAAGAGGCAGGTCTTCATTTGTCTGGTGGAGGTGCCACGCACAGAAGCACTGGAGATGCTGCTATGCTAAGCTGCGCAGAAAATTACCAGAAAAATCTGAAAATTTTAAATATTTTAATAGAAAATCAGCCGAGGGCCAGATTAAAGGTCTTGGAGGGCCGGATCTGGCCCCCGGGCCGCATGTTTGACACCTGTGGACTAGTCAGTTAAGGAGTCAGAGGAAATCTAGATCTTTTGACACTATTTATGGTCAGTATTCATTAAAAAAAAGTGTTCATATAATTCCAGCTCCTCATGCCTTCCGTGCTGTTTGAGTTCTAGTTATTCTTCCCCTGCATTTACTGGTCTGATGGTTTCACTTCCTGTGTGTTGTATTATTTCTGTAAAGGTTTGTGTTCAGCACTTTGAGTCGCTTTCTAAATCTAGATTGATGCTGTGGCTCTGTTTGTAAGTGCCGCGTGCTCGTGTGCAGGTTTGATTTCCACGCCGGTCTCCTGAGCAAACTGCAGAGTCCAGCCACGGTCCTGTCTGTGTTTGATAAAGTCCAGATGCAGGGAGAGAGTGGAGCCCAAGCTACGCTCCCACTGCCCCCAGGTAACCGCTGGATCCATACTCCATATCACAGGCCAGACTAATCTTTCCACTAAACTATGATTGACATTTTACTAAAAATATTGCTGGATGTTTATTGTTTGAACACTGGCAGCGCAGGTTGTTTCTATGATAAGCTACAGGCCTGTGTCCCCTGTCTCAGCAGATTTATCCAAAACCAGTGATATATCCTAGTTTTATACAAGAAATGCCCCACTTGCTCCTATTTTTGACCAATTGGATCCCTGACAACAGTAAAGAGAGGCATAAATTGTCACTTTTTAGGTAAAATACAAAAATTCAGCTTAAACCAATTATGACCAAAACACAAAGAAAATGGGACTACACTGACTCACATGTTGGTCATGAATGGTCTCTGCAGAACAGTTTTCCTTAATTACACACTTGTTTCACTATTTTTTTTATAACCAACCACCACAAACTGGGGGTGTCCTAGTTTTTGATTTTGAAAATCTGGTCAGAGGCATCAGATGTGACATAGTGATCACACCGGCTCGTCAAAGCCTGATCCCATCAGATCTCAGAAGCTCAGCAGGGCCTGGTTAGTACTTGGATGGGAGACACTGGGAATTCCAGGTGCCACAGGGGGGCGCCAGTCACATAAACTGTTGTCGTGTCCTTATGCAAGACACTTCACCCACATTGCCTAATATGAAAGTGGTGTGTGCGTGAATGAATGAATGAATAATGCTCTGTAAAGCATCTTTGAGTGTCCAGAAAAGCCCTTTATAAAACTGATGCATTATTATTATTATTATTATTATTATTATTATTATTATTATTATTATTATTATTATTATTATTATTATTATCATTATTATTATTATTATTATTATTATTAGAAGAGGTAGTTCCAGAACTGTTCTCTAGCACCTGTGATGTTCCTATGGGCCAAACCAGTCTAAATTTCAGAATAGTTGTGATTAAAGCTCCTGTGTGTTTCAGGGGTGTGGGACAGTCTGGAGCTGGACGTGTCTCTGTCCTGTCCGTCCAGCAGAGACTCGTCCTGTCCTCACTGGGACCACACGGTGCAGCTGTTCGTCTGCTGTGACCCCCTCAGTGAGCTGTGTGAGCTGGAGCTGGGCCGGTGGATCACCGCCTTCAGGAGGTCACACCTGCACACACACTTTACACACACCTGCACACGCACTTTACACACACCTGCACACGCACTTTACACACACCTGCACACACACTTTACACACACCTGCACACACGCACACACACACACCTGCACACACACTTTACACACACCTGCACACACACTTTACACACACCTGCACACACACTTTACACACACCTGCACACACACTTTACACACACCTGCACACGCACTTTACACACACCTGCACACACACTTTACACACACCTGCACACACACACACTTTACACACACCTGCACACACACTTTACACACACCTGCACACACACACACTTTACACACACCTGCACACACACTTTACACACACCTGCACACACACACACTTTACACACACCTGCACACACACTTTACACACACCTGCACACACACTTTACACACACCTGCACACACACTTTACACACACCTGCACACATACTTTACACACACCTGCACACACACTTTACACATACCTGCACACACACTTTACACACACCTGCACACACGCACACACACACCTGCACACACACTTTACACACACCTGCACACACACTTTACACACACCTGCACACGCACTTTACACACACCTGCACACGCACTTTACACACACCTGCACACACGCACACACACACACCTGCACACACACTTTACACACACCTGCACACACACTTTACACACACCTGCACACACACTTTACACACACCTGCACACGCACTTTACACACACCTGCACACGCACTTTACACACACCTGCACACACACACACACACTTTACACACACACCTGCACACGCACTTTACACACACCTGCACACACGCACACACACACACCTGCACACACACCTGCACACGCACTTTACACACACCTGCACACGCACTTTACACACACCTGCACACACACTTTACACACACCTGCACACACGCACACACACACCTGCACACACACTTTACACACACCTGCACACGCACTTTACACACACCTGCACACACACTTTACACACACCTGCACACACACTTTACACACACCTGCACACACACTTTACACACACCTGCACACACGCACACACACACAGACCTGCACACACACTTTACACACACCTGCACACGCACTTTACACACACCTGCACACACACTTTACACACACCTGCACACACATTTTACACACACCTGCACACACACTTTACACACACCTGCACACACACTTTACACACACCTGCACACACACACACACACACACCTGCACACACACTTTACACACACACACACACCTGCACACACACTTTACACACACCTGCACACACACTTTACACACACCTGCACACACACTTTACACACACCTGCACACACGCACACACACACACACCTGCACACACACTTTACACACACTGACACACACTTTACACACACGCAGAGTTTATGACAAACACAGTGTGGTTAAGGTGAGACGCTGTCGGGGTTAAAAAACATTTAGAGAATTCTCCTATAGTTTAAACAGAGAATAAAACATTACAAGTTTTCATGTTTAAGTTCAGCTGGATGGATAAAATATATAGAGATTTTTTGTATATCTCATAAACTAGTTCCTACTGACAAAAAGTTAATATTAAAGTATTCAAAGTTAATATTTAAGATTCAAAGGGTTTATTGTTAAATTTTTATATTCACATATGAAAAAAAAAATATTTTCTCACTTTCAGTCAAAGCTAAAATAAATAATAATAATGAAATGAAAGAAAAGTTCAGAGTTCTTCTTCGGGAGTCAGTCTGGTGGTTCAAGTCTAAGATTGTAAAGATCGGTGTGTGAAGGTGCCACTTTAAGGACTGATCATATTTAAGTACTTGTATTAAAAATAGAAATAAATGGAAAAAGCAATAGTGATAGTGGCAGTGG
>CM068347.1:40575124-40870124 GCA_034769755.1 Odontamblyopus lacepedii | reverse complement strand
GTACTACAGTCAGTACTGCAGTGAGTACTGCAGTGAGTACTGCAGTGAGTACTACAGAGAGTACTACAGTCATTACTATAGAGAGTACTACAGAGAGTACGACAGAGAGTACTACATTCAGTACTATAGAGAGTACTACAGAGAGTACTACAGAGAGTACTACAGTCAGTACTATAGAGAGTACTACAGAGAGTACTACAGTCAGTACTATAGAGAGTACTATAGAGAGTACTACAGTCAGTACTATAGAGAGTACTACAGAGAGTACTACAGTCAGTACTATAGAGAGTACTACAGAGAGTACTACAGTCAGTACTATAGAGAGTACTACAGAGAGTACTTCAGTCAGTACTACAGAGAGTACTACAGAGAGTACTTCAGTCAGTATTATAGAGAGTACTACAGAGAGTACTTCGGTCAGTACTACAGAGAGTACTACAGAGAGTACTTCAGTCAGTACTACAGAGAGTACTACAGAGAGTACTTCAGTCAGTACTACAGAGAGTACTTCAGTCAGTACTTCAGTCAGTACTACAGTCAGTACTGCAGTCAATACTACAGTCAGTACTGCAGTGAGTACTGCAGTGAGTACTGCAGTGAGTACTACAGTCAGTACTGCAGTGAGTACTGCAGTGAGTACTACAGAGAGTACGACAGTCATTACTATAGAGAGTACTACAGAGAGTACGACAGAGAGTACTACATTCAGTACTATAGAGAGTACTACAGAGAGTACTACAGAGAGTACTACAGTCAGTACTATAGAGAGTACAACAGAGAGTACTACAGAGAGTACTACAGTCAGTACTATAGAGAGTACTACAGAGAGTACTACAGTCAGTACTATAGAGAGTACTACAGAGAGTACTACAGTCAGTACTACAGAGAGTACTACAGAGAGTACTTCAGTCAGTACTACAGAGAGTACTACAGAGAGTACTTCAGTCAGTACTACAGAGAGTACTTCAGTCAGTACTACAGAGAGTACTTCAGTCAGTACTACAGAGAGTACTACAGAGAGTACTTCAGTCAGTACTACAGAGAGTACTTCAGTCAGTACTACAGAGAGTACTTCAGTCAGTACTGCAGTGAGTACTACAGTGAGTACTGCAGTGAGTACTACAGTCAGTACTGCAGTGAGTACTGCAGTGAGTACTGCATTGAGTACTGCAGTGAGCACTACAGTCAGTACTGCAGTGAGTACTGCAGTGAGTACTGCAGTGAGTACTACAGTGAGTACTGCAGTGAGTACTGCAGTGAGTACTGCAGTGAGTACTGCAGTGAGTACTGCAGTGAGTACTGCAGTGAGTACTACAGTGAGTACTACAGTGAGTACTGCAGTGAGTACTGCAGTGAGTACTACAGTGAGTACTGCAGTGAGTACTACAGTGAGTACTACTCACTACAGTGAGTACTGCAGTGAGTACTACAGTGAGTACTACAGTGAGTACTGCAGTGAGTACTACAGTGAGTACTACAGTGAGTACTGCAGTGAGTACTGCAGTGAGTACTACAGTGAGTACTGCAGTGAGTACTACAGTGAGTTCTGCAGTGAGTACTGCAGTGAGTACTGCAGTGAGTACTGCAGTGAGTACTGCAGTGAGTACTACAGTGAGTACTGCAGTGAGTACTGCAGTGAGTACTACACTGAGTACTACTTTGAGTACTGCAGTGAGTACTACAGTGAGTACTACAGTGAGTTCTGCAGTGAGTACTACAGTGAGTACTACAGTGAGTACTACAGTGAGTACTGCAGTGAGTACTGCAGTGAGTACTACAGTGAGTACTGCAGTGAGTACTACAGTGAGTACTACTCACTACAGTGAGTACTGCAGTGAGTACTACAGTGAGTACTACAGTGAGTACTGCAGTGAGTACTGCAGTGAGTACTACAGTGAGTACTACAGTGAGTACTGCAGTGAGTACTGCAGTGAGTACTACAGTGAGTACTGCAGTGAGTACTACAGTGAGTTCTGCAGTGAGTACTACAGTGAGTACTGCAGTGAGTACTGCAGTGAGTACTGCAGTGAGTACTACAGTGAGTACTGCAGTGAGTACTGCAGTGAGTACTACAGTGAGTACTACAGTGAGTACTGCAGTGAGTACTACAGTGAGTACTACAGTGAGTTCTGCAGTGAGTACTACAGTGAGTACTACAGTGAGTACTACAGTGAGTACTGCAGTGAGTACTACAGTGAGTACTGCAGTGAGTACTACAATGAGTACTACAGTGAGTACTGCAGTGAGTACTGCAGTGAGTACTACAGTGAGTACTACAGTGAGTTCTGCAGTGAGTACTGCAGTGAGTACTACAGTGAGTTCTGCAGTGAGTACTACAGTGAGTACTGCAGTGAGTACTGCAGTGAGTACTGCAGTGAGTACTACAGTGAGTACTGCAGTGAGTACTGCAGTGAGTACTACAGTGAGTACTACAGTGAGTACTGCAGTGAGTACTACAGTGAGTACTACAGTGAGTTCTGCAGTGAGTACTACAGTGAGTACTACAGTGAGTACTACAGTGAGTACTGCAGTGAGTACTACAGTGAGTACTGCAGTGAGTACTACAGTGAGTACTACAGTGAGTACTGCAGTGAGTACTGCAGTGAGTACTACAGTGAGTACTACAGTGAGTACTGCAGTGAGTACTACAGTGAGTACTACAGTGAGTTCTGCAGTGAGTACTACAGTGAGTACTACAGTGAGTACTACAGTGAGTACTGCAGTGAGTACTACAGTGAGTACTACAGTGAGTACTACAGTGAGTACTACAGTGAGTACTACAGTGAGTACTGCAGTGAGTACTACAGTGAGTACTACAGTGAGTACTGCAGTGAGTACTACAGTGAGTACTACAGTGAGTACTACAGTGAGTTCTGCAGTGAGTACTACAGTGAGTACTACAGTGAGTACTACAGTGAGTACTACAGTGAGTACTGCAGTATTTGGCCACACTCCCAGGCTGCCCGGGCCTCTGTGTGGAGTTTGCATGTTCTTCCACATGCTCCAGTTTCGCTCATTATTCCATAACATGCACCAAATCCTCCAGCTGAGACCTGACAGAGACTCTCTCGACCTGCCCCAGTGACACTGAAGAATGGGTCAAATGCAGAGGACACATTTCTCTGCTGGGAAAATAAAATAAAAATGAAAATAAAAATAAATGCACCTTAACTTTAAGCTTTAGGCCTTTACTATGAAGCTGGCTGAACATATCCTGGGGAAGTGTCTGTTCCACGCAGATACTCACCCAGACAACGGTGCTAAAGATGTGGAAGACGATATTAACTAATCTAGATGTGGAGCAGATAAAATTAATCTGGTCGAAACACAAAATGATGTAATACTGCGAGTTCTCGGGTTTAGTCATTGAAAATATCTGAACCACCAGTCTGTGTGTCCCAGGTTCTCCTCTGGGCTGCACCCTGAAGGTCCCAGAGGGCGCTGTCCCCAATGAGCACGGCACCTGGCTGTACGGCAGAGGAGGCTGGTGTGACGGGCTGCACGTCGCCCCCTGGAGGGTGGATCTCACTGAGCAGGTGGGACACGGACACCTACACGACCCTAAAGAAATTACAAATGAATGAAAGAGTTAAATGTAATATGTTAATATGTTTTCAGTGAATATAGCTTTTTTAAAACAATACAAAAACAACAGTGCGATCTAAATATGAAAAGTGTTAGCAGTTCATCCCTTTCCGTGCTCTGTACAGGTGGACTGGAGCAACTCCCTCGTGTACTGTGGTCTGTTCGAGGGCAGAGACCCAAACCCCTCTGCGCAGCCCGGTTACATCATCATGTCCTCCTTTCTCATCTTCTACAAGTGAATGCACTCTGGAAATACTTCTAATCAATTAAAACTATGTCAGTCAATGAAGAATAAACGTGTATTTTCTTAAAGCGTATGAGAGGTTTTCGTGGTTGTTATTATACGCCCGTTCTAATACGGGACGTATTATGGTATGGCGCTCCGTCCGTCCGTCTGTCCGTCTGTGGACAACCGTCTCACCTAGGAATGTCAAACTTCATGGCTGGACACCCCATGGGTCAAGGATGTTCCCTATTGATTTCAAGGTCACAGGGTCAAAGGTCAAGGTCACCTTATATATATATCGGCGCATGCCCCACATGTTTTGCCTCTTCATGAAGACAAAGCTTCAAAGCTTTGAAGTTTAAAGTTCAAAGGTGACACACAGTTCCAGCTGCAGCGGTTGCTAGGCAACGGGAGAGAGAGAATACAAGACAACTACACATTACCTTGTCCGTGCTCTAGCTCGACAACCGTCTCACCTAGGAATGTCAAACTTCATGGCTGGACACCCCATGGGTCAAGGATGGAGGTGGTGTGTCGGAATAGGGGGTGAACCCCAAAACAAACAGGGCGACACAAATGTTTGATTACTCGACTTGTTGAGAAGCTTCGACCAATCAGATGCAAATAAAGGTCATGAAGTTCCTTGTTTTGTGATCCCAGACTGACAGAGTGCAGAACCTCCTCGTCTCTCATGAAGCAAAGGGCAGGGCCTGGATGGTCCTTGAATGGGAGACCACTGGTAATTCCTGGTACCACAGAAAGGCACCAAAGGTTTTCATTGTGTTCTCAAGCAAGACACTTCACCCACATCACCTAGTATGAATGTGATGTGTGTTTTTGTTCATTTATACAGACAGAGAAGACACGTGACACTAGTAAATTCAGAGATATGAACCATAAACCAGGTCAAGAAATCTGCAATCTGACAGTTTTGAGACTATTTTAAAACTCGTGTCTTTGCATATCGTGAGACTGTAGTTCAGTCTCTCAAACGTCAAAGCTCCTGGATGTGTCTGAAATAAACACAGTGAACTCAGTCTTCATGAAACTATAATTGCAGTTTTAATCATAAATACACTTTTATTCTGACAAATTACAAATATGCTTTTATAAAATGTTTACAAGGAAACAACAACCAAGAAAAAGGTGTAACGGACAAGTGAGGGCACGGCCTCCACTGCAATTAACAGTCTGACAGACCAGCAGAACCACAATCTGATCAGTCTTAGGAATAACATTTGACGTGAAAGAAAGTTCAGGTGCTAAATGACATGACACTGATTAATATATTAATTATCTGTATCCCCAATTACTGCATAAATACATTCAAATCAAATATAACTTACTGATCACAATTGTCAATCACAGATTAATTCTATGCTTTATATTTATTGATATTCATTTTGACTGTAAAAATGATAATGAGTCAAAAAGCAGAATGAGCCTCATACAAGTCTCTTATTTTGTTACTGAAATCCAGTTGGTTTAAACCTAAAACGACTCATTCTGATCTGAATCCTCACTATGCACGTTAAGGCACTAGCGACCAAGGTTCAGTTATGATTGTAATATTTTTGTAAACAGTGAGTCCGCGTAGAGTTCCTTTAAATTGTGTCCATGTGATTATGCACGTTGACAGATCCTGAAAACACAAAATACTTGACACTTTTCTCTGCCGTTTTCTCCAGCGCACTGATGAGATGAATATTTACTGTCAAGTGAAGAGGAAGCACGAACATGGCGAGTACACACACAACCCCTATCATTAAGTCTGCCCCGGGGCTACTGCCACTTTGTGCTTTTCTTTCTTCTGGTAATGCTAAACGTACTATTTTCTCAGTACTATTATGATCTTTCTTTTCAATGTTTATCACTGTGCATTCAGGGGAGAGTCCAGCATCACTTTTGTCACACATCTGGATTGTACAAGTGCACTGTGCTTCACTGGTACCAACATCTGGAGTTGCCTGATGCCTGTATATTCTCCATAGTAGGAACGAGCATATAGCAAGAGCTAGGGCAAAATACAACAACGCCATAATCCAGTAAGGTGGTAGAATCCTCATCATCGGGCTGTAAGCATTAGGCAAACATGTTAAAAGAAATTTGGTGGAGTATAAACATTCTGCTGTCCAGATTTCCTCCAAATTAGACCTCAGTCTGATGTTAAGAGCCCCAAATATGCAAATAGACAAGGTAAAGAGATACTGTATGCAACAGCGTGGTAGTGCAAAGTTGCAAAGCTCTTTCCCGTTTTGTCACGTTCAGCAGCATCGTTTTGCTTGGAATTTTGTTGTTTATTTGTTTCTTGTTCTTGCAGATGTATGATGAACGTTTCCACAATAATTTCAGGTAAAGTCAGGAGGAAGACTGCGCTATATGTGTGACAGATGAAGAGCAGGCAGCGCAAGACGACGGAGTCACCGGCGAAAGGCGTTATGATCTGGTGATGCTCCAAAATCAGCAGGCAACTGAAGAAAACTGTGGAAGAATATGACAGTTAGTAAAGTCAGTTGGAGTGTTTTTCGAGGTAAGCTTTATAACTTTTCTGGTGGAGAGTCCTGCTTTGCTTCGTACCATACATTCATGCATTCATACCATACTCCATAAAATGTACCACAACTAACCCTTATGTAATAGATAACCCTATGTCCTATCCTATTTTTACTTGTACATATACATTTATATAATTAGGCTTATTTGACACCAGTCTCTTGCTATATTTTTATATTTAGAATTTAATATCAGCAGTCGCTGTATCGGACCGTTGTGGTGAAGAGGGAGCTGAGCCGAAAGGCGAAGCTCTCGATTTACTGGTCAATCTATGTTCCTACCCTCACCTATGGTCATGAGCTCTGGGTAATGACCGAAAGAACGAGATCGCGGATACAAGCGGCCGAAATGAGTTTCCTCCACAGAGTGGCCGGGCGCTCCCTTAGAGATAGGGTGAGGAGCTCGGTCACACGGGAGGAGCTCGGAGTAGAGTCGCTGCTCCTCCACGTCGAGAGGAGCCAGCTGAGGTGGCTCGGGCATCTGCTCCAGATGCCTCCTGGACGCCTCGGGAGGTGTTCCGGGCATGTCCCACCGGTAGGAGGCCCCGGGGAAGACCCAGGACACGCTGGAGGGACTATGTCTCTCGGCTGGCCTGGGAACGCCTCGGGGTCTGTCCGGAGGAGCTGGAGGAAGTGGCTGGGGAGAGGGAAGCTTGGGAGCCCCTGCTTAGACTGCTGCCCCCGCGACCCGGCCCCGGATAAGCGGAAGAAGATGGATGGATGGATGGACAATTATTTATTTTTATTAAGTTATGAAACCTGACGCCTTTCCTATCAGACTTTAGTTGAGTTTTATTTGTGCTTTTTATACATTTATTTTGTTTATTTGCGATGCATGTATTTATTTTTATTAAGTTAGGAGATCTGATACCTTTCCTATCAGAGTTCAGCTGTGTTTTATTTGTGCTTTTTGTGCGTGGGACATACACAGCCTCAGCCAGTCTGGGAGAATTGTTCATGCAGGGTGGCTCAGAGGAGGCCCCTGTACGTGGGGCACACACAGTCTCAGCCTGTTTGGAGCTGTTCTCGCTAACAGAGCAGTGCCTCACTAGTCTGAGCAACTGAGCAATTTTCCTTCACGAGAGCGACAAATTTCTGTTTAAGTTCATCAGAAGTGTTCCTCTTGAGACCTACCACCTTTAGTTTGAGCGTGTGTGAGCTGTCAACTTGCGAGGATGTATTTTCAAGCTTCGACAACCTCTTCTCTTGCTCCGCGAGTTGCGAGCGTTGCCGCCGGATCTCCGCATCTTGCTTATGGATTATGTCTGTTAGCTCATCAACCTCCGCTTGTAACTTGAGCACGAGGGTCTCCACTACACGTTCCAATGTCTTTTGGAATTTTGGATTCTCGAGGAGCTTCAGAAAGGAGTTGGCAGTAAGAGGTGAGTCCCCGTTTTCTTCGTTCTGTGCAGACGCTCCCTTAGGCCGCCCCATTGTTTTGGTTAGCAACGATAGTTGCCACTTCACTCGAGAAAAGTCTGTTTTTCGGTTGATTCCTTCGATTTCATTGCCTAATGTCGACTTCTATGGTGTCTCCTTTTGTACACAACTCAAAATGGTTAGGAAGTCGCCTGTTGTCACGCCTCCGAACATATGAAACTTTGAGAAATTTTGAGAGCTGAACCATGCGACTGTCCGCACAGTTCAGCCCCCCTGCTGATCAGTGACAAAGACATTTCCTTGTGCTTATTTTGTAGTGTTGGGGATGACAGTAAGTTGACCTGGCCCACTTAATACAAAACTATTACATTATGAATGGTCAGATTATGCTATCTAATTTAGTGAGACACACGCACCTCGAGCATAACACCACTGATTCCACCAAGCACCCTCAGACATTCTTATAAAATACACTCTCCATCTCATATGTACTCATACATTCATTCATTCATCTAGAAAGAACCATACATTTTTCATGTCATGGTTATGACCATGTCATATCAGTCTTAACTGTTGCCTCATGTGTTTTTCTCTTTCTGTTTTCAGAGCCTTTTGTGGCATTCACTCCCAGACCAGCAGCAAAGCATAGAAGAAACCAGGGCTGAACGCACAGTATGTGCACTACTAAGAACAATGTTGGACTTTGAATTGGTGGGTCGCCCGTAGACCCTCTTGGCAGACTGGTCAGTGCATGTGCCGGGAGTGGACTGAGTGAACGGGTGTGAGGGCAGAGAGATGGAACTGGAACACATCAGCCAATGGGAAACAGAGATGCTACCAGATGATACTACTGGAGATGCTACTGAAGCCACTACTGCACATACCTGATGTAGCCACCACCACACAACACAAACAGGTCTTTACACACACACACACTTTATATATCCACCTCACAGCACATACAGGATCAGCACTGCAGATTTTTTTTAATCCGTAGTAACCCTCTCCAGTCCATAGACTGGTCAGCTGATGCTTAATTATTTGTTTTAATTCAGTTGTTAAACCTATAATAATAATTGTTAAACCTGTAGACTGGTCGGCTGATGTTTTTATTTTTTAGTGAAATTGTTAAACCTATAATAGCGGCCACAATGCTGAATTTTAAATAAAAATAAAAGTGTGAACAACAAATATGCTGCTTGTTTTGTTTTTCTTTGTAGAAGTCTGAAATAATTTATCAAAGTTACAGCATGTAATTGTAATATTTACAACATGCTGTCCTGTGAAATTACAATAAATCCCTAAAAATACAGGAAATTCCTGGCTACTGGGTTGCTGTAAATGTAACATTTTACTGTAATATTTACAGTAATTTATCCTGTAAAATTACAGGATGATACTGTAATTAATTACAGTACCTTGTTGTAATAAATTTACAGTAACATTTACAGTAACAGTCCTGTATACCATTTACAGTAAATTTACAGCAACTATTAGCCAGGAAGTTCCTGTAAAATTGACAGTACGGTAAATTTCTGTGTAGCGTACTGAGCAACAGAACTGGTGCCTTGGTTCAGAGTGAGTAATCTCTTTGAGCCTCTTTGCCTTTAAGTGGGTGATCAAAAATTCTTTTCAGTTCAGTAGTGAAAGCCGTGTAGGAGCGAAACATTTCAGACCTGGCCTCATATTCTGCAGTTGCCCACTGTGAGGCTTTACCGGAGAGCAAGCTAAGAACAAAAGAAATACGGGACTTATCTGAGGCGTAGGTGGAGGGCTGCTGGTCCAACACAATGGCACACTGAAGGAGGAATCTGCCACAGGAACCCAAGTCGCCGGAGTAACGTTCGGGAGTAGGGATGTGGGGCTCTGGAGGCGCCCAGGATGGAGGACCTGGTGGCGGTGATGGAGGGGCCTTGGGTTGCACAGAGGGAGGAGGATGAACAGTAGAGGCTGAGAGGTGTTGAGTTGACAGAAATCCTTACTGAGCTGAGATACACTGGAGGCCAATCCCACAAGCTGGTCACTAACTTCTTTCAAAAGAGTTTCATGTCGCCCAACTAAAATGCCCTGAGAGGCTGGGGCTTCACTCAAACTGTCTCGGTCTGTTGGGTCCATGTGGCCAGATTGTTCTGTTGTGGCTCAGCAACAGGGACCCAAAAAATAGACCAGAGATTGTGGACAAAGTTTGGAGTTTTATTAGAACAGGTTTCCCAGGGTGAGTATCAGGAGCTGGGAAACAGGCAAGGAGCAGAGTCTTGGAACAAAAACACTGGAAAACAGGAGACAGAGGTAAGTAGGAGCAAAAAGGAAAGCTTCTAGAAAAACAGGTCTGGTAGCCGACGGAAATCACCATCTAGTGCGACGGAACAATCTGGCAGCTGCTGTCTCCAGATCACAGGATAAATGGCACCATCTTGATTGAAGACAGGCTACAGGTGAGCAGCTGCCTATAGGACTCCGCCCACACACACACACACTCACACACACTCAGGGAGAGGGAGGAGGGAGCACAGGAGAGGCACAGCCAGGGCATGACAATATCTGAATAACACATCACACTGATCAAATAAAACTGTGCTTTATGAATATTTATTGAGCAAGTTAAACAGCATTTAAATACAAAATATGCAAATGAGTGCGGGTTATCCTAGACTGGGATCTAAGATCAGAGACTGAGCACAACCCAGGAGTGATCTAAAGTCATGTGTGGAGTTAGATCGATACGCGAGCCTTTCTGTGACAATTTGTGCTCAATACGACCAGAGAGAAGAGCGTGGAGTCCGGCGATGAGGTCCTTCATGTGGTCTCCTCAGGGATGGTCTGAAATCTTCTTCCACTCGGCTGTCATCAGGCTGAAGGATGCTACCGTCTGTTTAAAAGAGGAACACGGGGCCTTTCTAGGGTCCATGAGGTCGATCAGCACTGTTCCAGATTCAGGCCAAAAATCCATCAAAGGTGTGAATATTTGAATTTGGAAAAGTATACGAAAGCTTCACGTTTGCTCGGATTCGCCACAGAAATTTGGATAAAAATGCGGAAAGAGACGGGCAAAACTTTAGGGAGAAGCATTTGCTGGTTTCTCTGTCTTTGTCTCCTCTGAGTCGTCCTGGAGGAAGTGCTCGGTGTGAGGACAGTATCACGACACGTTTTCTGTTCAGTGATGTAAAAATATGTGAAAAACGTTTGTACTGTTTTACACTGAGGAGAGTGAATCTGTGGAGCTCAGAGACACTGAGGAGAGTGAGTCTGTGGAGCTCACAGAGACACTGAGGAGAGTGAGTCTGTGGAGCTCACAGAGACACTGAGGAGAGTGAGTCTGTGGAGCTCACAGAGACACTGAGGAGAGTGAGTCTGTCCGAGTGCACAGAGACACTGAGGAGAGTGAGTCTGTCCGAGTGCACAGAGACACTGAGGAGAGTGAGTCTGTCCGAGTGCACAGAGACACTGAGGAGAGTGAGTCTGTGGAGCTCACAGAGACACTGAGGAGCCATAAGAACAGAGCGTAAACCCAGGGATCAGAGTGTGAGTGGATGTGGTGCTGAAGGTGTGGAGGTGGGTCAGTTGGTCAGAGGAGACTGTGTAGAAGGACACAGAGTGAGCAGGACAGTCCACAAACACTGCCACTGTCCCAGAAGAGGAGGACCAGGGCTGAGGGAGGCGGGTTTGTTTGTTATTATGAAGAACAGAGAAACCAGCTTCAGAACACTCCAGACTCCAGGACTGATCATTGTCTCCAAACAAACTGTCAGCACCGGCTCCTTTCCTTCTGATTCTTCTGTCACACACTGATATAGAAACCCTTCCACTCCACTGGACTTCCCAGTAACAGAGACCAGTCAGACCAGAGGAACACAGAATCTGAGCCCAGTGATCAAATCTGTCCTGATGATCTGGATACGGCTGCTCCTCTTCCACATATGTTACCTTCTTGTTGTTGTCGGACAGTTGGAGTTTTCTATGAGCTGTGTTTGGATCCAGAGTGAGATCATAGAAATCTGATGGAGAGAAGACACAACACAGCAGCAGTTAGTCCCCTGTCCACTGTCAACATGAGACACACGTTTAATTCTGCACCACACGGCTCCATTTGTTCATGAACCATGGATTTAAAGACTTTCACTCATTCAGGATTCAGCTCTTTTCTGTCTTTGTTCTTTTATTTCTTCATCCTTCACTTTTGTGTTTGGCTCAGATTTACTGGAGGGAAAACAGTTCCTTTCACAGCCCCACACCTGTTTAGTCCTGGTTTAGTCCTGGTTTAGTCCTGGTTTAGTCCTGCTTTAGTCCTGGTTTAGTCCTGGTTTAGTCCTGGTTTAGTCCTGGTTCAGTCCTGGTTTAGTCTTGGTTTAGTCCTGGTTTAGTCCTGGTTCAGTCCTGGTTTAGTCCTGGTTTAGTCCTGGTTTAGTCCTGGTTTAGTCCAGGTTTAGTCCTGGTTTAGTCCTGGTTCAGTCCTGGTTTAGTCCTGGTTTAGTCCTGGTTTAGTCCTGGTTTAGTCCTGGTTCAGTCCTGGTTTAGTCCCGGTTTAGTCCTGCTTTAGTCCTGCTTTAGTCCTGGTTTAGTCCTGCTTTAGTCCTGGTTTAGTCCTGGTTTAGTCCTGGTTTAGTCCTGGTTTAGTCCTGGTTTAGTCCAGGTTTAGTCCTGGTTTAGTCCTGGTTCAGTCCTGGTTTAGTCCTGGTTTAGTCCTGGTTTAGTCCTGGTTTAGTCCTGGTTCAGTCCTGGTTTAGTCCCGGTTTAGTCCTGCTTTAGTCCTGCTTTAGTCCTGGTTTAGTCCTGGTTTAGTCCTGGTTTAGTCCTGGTTTAGTCCTGGTTCAGTCCTGGTTTAGTCTTGGTTTAGTCCTGGTTTAGTCCTGGTTCAGTCCTGGTTTAGTCCTGGTTTAGTCCTGGTTTAGTCCTGGTTTAGTCCAGGTTTAGTCCTGGTTTAGTCCTGGTTCAGTCCTGGTTTAGTCCTGGTTTAGTCCTGGTTTAGTCCTGGTTTAGTCCTGGTTCAGTCCTGGTTTAGTCCCGGTTTAGTCCTGCTTTAGTCCTGCTTTAGTCCTGCTTTAGTCCTGGTTTAGTCCTGGTTTAGTCCTGGTTTAGTCCTGGTTTAGTCCTGGTTTAGTCCTGGTTCTGTTTAGCTGTTCATCACTACAGGTTTTTCTTCTGCTCTTTTAAGGTTCATTTCCTGATTATTTCTGTTATGATTTTTTCTCTTGTGCTGATTGTGATTTAATGTGTTTCTTCTTCTGTGAAGCTCTTTGAATGACTCTGTCTGAACTGAGCTCTACAAATAAACTTGTGTTTGATTGTAAAAAGTGTCCAGATGTTTCCCCTGAAACTCTCCCTCTCCACATCACCACAGTGTTTGAGTCGCTCCAGAAGGAAACGCTGTGAGCCTCACAAATGTCGGCTCATAAAACGCTGACAGACGCTTTGTTTGTGTGAGACAAATGAAATGATCAAAGTGACCAGAGTTAAATGGGTTCAGTCAGACTTACATCTGCAGATTGGATTCAGCCATCGTTCTCCAGCAGGTCTCAGTCTGAAGGAAACATCAGAGTTTGTCTCAGAGCATTTTCACTCCATGTGACATTAAAATGTGTTATTTTGAGCCCAACTCTGTCCTCAGTCTGTGCTGCTCAGGCCTCTGGTGCTTCTGAAGTCTGTTTTTATTCATTCCACTGTCATTTCTGAGGTTCAGTGTTGAGCAGGAGCAGGTCCATACCTGAGAGTGTCCAGTGTGCAGTGGGGCTCCTCCTGTAGAGCACACAGGAGCTTTACTCCTGTGTCTCCTGGATGGTTGTGGCTGAGGTCCAGTTCTATCAGATGGGAGGGGTTGGACCTCAGAGCTGAGGCCAGAGAAGCACAGCCTTCCTCTGAGAGCAGACACCCTGACAGTCTGAGGACACAGATTATTGGAATCAGGAACATTCATGAGGAACATTCAACCCAAATGAGACAAACAACAAGTCCCAGATCTTTATGGGACTTTATCAAATGTTCTTTTTCAATGCAAATACCAACAGGTTCTGTAATAATAGTGAAGAATATGAACCCCTCTGACCTGAGCTGTTCCAGTTTACACTGAGGACTCTTCAGTCCAACACACAACATCTTCAGCCCTGAGTCCTTCAGGTGGTTGTGACTGAGGTCCAGGACTGTCAGACTAGAGGACTGGGAGCTGAGGACTGAGGACAGAGCTTCACAGCTTCTCTCTGACAGGTCACAGCCGCTCAGTCTGGAGACAGAAAACATAGTTTATGCAGAAGTTGAATCAAACCGTCCTCTGTTAAACAAAGGTTACTCACAGAGCTTTGTTGGAGGCCTTGACCACTGGCAGCAGCCTCAGGAGAGCCTCCTCTGAACCACAGTACTTCTTCAGCTCAAACTGCTCCAGATCTTCTTCTGATGACAGTAAGATGAAGGCCAGAGCTGACCATTCAGCAGGAGACAGTCGACCTTCAGACAGACGTCCTGAACTCAGGACCTGTTGGACCTGCTCCACCAGAGAACGATCATTCAGTTCATTCAGACAGTGGAGCAGGTTGATGCTCCTCTCTGCAGACACATCCTTACTCAGCTTCTTCTTGATGTACTCAGCTGTTTTCTGATTGGTCTGGGAGCTACTTCCTGTCTGTGTCAGCAGACCTTGTAGAAGGCTCTGATTGGTCGACAGTGAAAGACCCAGGAGGAAGCGGAGGAGCAGGTCCAGGTGTCCGTTTGGACTCTGTAAGGCCTGGTCCACAGCCGTCTGGTAAAACTGCACTGATTTGCTGCTAAAAACCTTTGTCCATGATGATGTTTGTTTCTCTGAGAGCAGGTTGACCCCAGAGCTGATGAAGGTCTGATGGACGTGAAGAGCAGCCAGAAACTCCTGCACACTCAGATGGATGAAGCAGTAGACCTTGTCCTGGTACAGGCCTGGCTCCTCTCTAAAGACCTGTGTGAACACTCCGGAGTAAACTGAGGCCGCTGCAGCGTCCAGCCCACACTCGCTCAGGTCACTCTCGTAGAAGATCAGGTTTCCTTTCTGCAGCTGCTCAAAGGCCAGTTTTCCCAGAGACTTCACCATCTTCCTGGTCTCTGGACTCCAGTGTGGGTCTGTCTCAGATCCTTCTTCATACTTGATGTTCTGGACTTTGGCCTGAACCACCAGGAAGTGGATGTACATCTGAGTCAGGGTCTTGGGCAGCTCTCCTCTCGCTCTGCTTCTCAATATGTGCTCCAGGACTGCGGCAGCGATCCAGCAGAAGATCGGCAGGTAGCACATGATGTGGAGGCTTCTGGACGTCTTGATGTGGGAGATGATTGTGTCGGCCTGGTCTCTGAACCTCTTCCTGAAGTACTGCTCCTTCTGCGGGTCGGTGAACCCTCTGACCTCTGTCACCATGGAGACGCACTCAGCAGGGATCTGATTGGCTGCGGCGGGTCGTGTGGTTATCCAGAGGCGAGCGGAGGGAAGCAGCCTCCCCCTGATGAGGTTCACCAGCAGCACGTGCACTGAGGCCGACTCTGTGGGGTCGCTCAGGACCTCGGTTTTGGTGAAGTCCAGAGGAGGTCTGCACTCGTCCAGACCGTCAAAGATGAAGAGCACCTGGAGGCCTTCAAAGCTGCAGAGTTCTGCTGGTGTTTGACTAAAGAAGTGACGAACAAGTGTCACCAAGCTGAAGCTTGTGTCCTTCAGAACATTGAGCGCTCTGAAAGTGAACGGGAACAGCAGCTGTATGTCCTGGTTGGCTTCACCTTTAGCCCAGTCCAGACTGAACTTCTGAGTGAGCACTGTTTTCCCGATGCCAGCCACTCCCTTTGTCAGCACTGTTCTGATGGCTCCATGTGTGTGAGCTGGGCCTTTAAACATGTCTTCACATGTGATGGCCGTCTCTGCTGGGCCTGGAGTCCTGGAGGCTGTTTCCATGTGTCTGACCTCATGTTCCTGGTTGACCTCTGAAGGCCCTCCCTCTGTGATGTAGAGCTCTGTGTAGATCTCATTCAGAAGGGTGGAGTTTCCTGCTTTAGCGAAGCCCTCAAACACACACTCAAACTTCTGCTGCAGGTCAGACTTCAGGTTATGCCGATAAACTCGAGAAGAACTCCCTGAATGAAGACACAGACACAGACCTGAGTCTCAGAGAAGATAAAATGACTGTGAGCACCTTGTTAAATGTGTTAAATGGTCCTACTGCTCCACAGACGCTCAGCCAGCTCCTTCTGCTTCATCCTCCTCAGGAAGTTCAGTGTGATCCTCAGAACAGCCTCACTGCAGCTCATCTGCTCTTCATCCTCATCCTCCACAGGATCTAAGCCTTCTGGGTCATCTGTACTCAGAACCTTGTGGAGCTTCTTCAGCTCCTTCTGGACCAAAGTGAAGATGTGCTCCTCCAGAAGCTGAACAGACACATTATAAACAGCACAAATGCCCTCAGTGTCAGATCTGTGTGGAACAAGCTCTCATTCATCTGAACATTTCCAAACTTTAGTGAATGACAGACCTTAAATATGGAGTCCAGCTGTGTCTGATGGTACTGACCACTGGAGACCTGAGGACCCGGCTGCTCCCCTCTGTGACAGAGACACATTAAACCCAAAATCCTGTGGCTCTGCCAACGACCGGTCACTCCTGAGGGACTCACAGGTGTGACCGTCTGTGGGAGACTCTGTGCTGGAGTCTGGTGGATTTAACTAACAGGAAAATACATTTGGACTTTAACTGTAAATGAGAAATCAGAGCACTGTTCTGGACAAATCTCACACCAATGTTTTTTGTACGTAGTTTTACTCTAAACTTTAACTTTTTCATTATAGTGACTGAGTCTTTACGTCGGCAAACTCAGAGAACTTTCAGTTAAACAGAATTTGTGAAATGCTAAATAACTCGTATACCAGATCTAATTCCCCATTTAGTTCTAATGTCCTGCACCATCACACACAGCGTCACTCACAGGTCTCTCCTGAAGGTCAGTGGTTCTCTCATAGACCAGTCACTCCTGAGGGACTCACAGCTGGGACCAGGTTCAGACGGAGGACGTTTCTGGTGGATCCTGAGACAGAGAAGAAAACACACTTCAGTCACAGTAAAACATGTGGGACTGTTCTGACTCAGGTCAAAGTGTTCAGGCTCAAACGCAACCCTTTAATTTAGCCTAACTAAAAATATAAAATATTAAATTAAAATAGTTTTTAAACTTTGGACATACCTTCTGACATCAAAGAATGGTAAAAACAAGAGACCATCACCAAGAATTGGCACAGGTAAAACTAAATTTGACCATTTATGGTGTTTTTAGTAGGAAAGAGTCCAGGCGTCCTGTGCCAACACACACACAGTGAATGCGAAGTGTATACGTTCAGGAAAGAAGTTCAACTCTCCGGTGAACACATGATCACGTACTGCACACTGCATCACATGTTCGCCAAACACTGTAACTGTGACTGTGCAGGAAAAGACCGCAAAGCCTGCGGTAAGATAAATCATTTAGCCAGGCAGTGTAGGTCCAAACCAAACAACAAAAGAACGATGAAGTTAAACCCAAAAATCAAAACAAGCAAAACAAGGCCCACACAGATGCAGTTTGGCAGTGTAGACGTCTCTGTGAGTCTAGATTCAGGTGTCACAGTAAACGTTGTTAGTGAACCTGCCTTCAACATGCGATCACCACAGCCCCGGACAGTTCCGCTGACACTAATGTTTTTCCCTATGGCTGTGCCACTCCACCATCACGCGCTGGCATGTTCATGTGTGAGGCAGCAGCAAATAACAAAAAGACTGTGCAAGTTCTATGTGAAAAATGGAAGAGGCTGTTCTCCGCTACACAGGTACGCAGCTGGTTAGGGTTAGCTGCAGACAAACTTGCGGAGAGTGACCTAGAACATGAACAGGTCATAGACATGCTGAAAGACTTCCAAGTCATGTTCCGCATGGGCATGTGCCATTTTACATCAGAGAAAAAGTCCAGCGTGAACTGCAAACTGCAAATGCACTGACATTATAGAGACTGTTACTGGTCCCACGCCATGGGCCTCACCAATCATGACCCTACCCAAAGCCAAAGACCCAAACGAGGTGAAGATCTGTGTGGACATGAGACAAGCCAACACTGCCATACAGATTACTGCCATCACATTACTCCTACGATGGACGATACCATTCATGAGCTTAACAGTCTTCTCCAAACTTGACTCAAGGGCTAGATACCATCACCCTGACTGCAGGTACATCACAACCTTCAGCGCTCACAAAGGCTTGCAGAGATATAAACATCTGAACTTTGGCATTTCATGTGATTGGAAAGCCTGGGCTGATGGACAGGTTGAAAATGCTCAACAAAGGAGTGAATTCTGAACATTGGAGGAGCCAAAGAAGGCTGAGAGGATCATACATTCGAGGGTCAGGTCCACAGGTGGTGAGAGATATCCGGAGCGAAGAGCGTGAATGCAGAGGTAGAGGATATAGAAAGTGAGAGGTAAGTGTTTAGAAGGGAGATGACTGTCAGACTGAAGTAGCCCTTTAATCAACATGGAAATGTGACAGCGAGATAGAGACTAGCAGTCCTCACGGAGGTCAGCTTCGTCAGGTTAACTCCTGAGAATGTGCTGGTCGCCTGAGTGCGGAGACAAGCTTCTGAATGTAGGAGAATCAAAACAAGAGAGAGAATCATTTATGACGTTTAAGTGATCTGGAATGAATATGGGCGGCGTCAGTGACAAACTGATTCTGAGCGTGCACTGTGGTGAGCTTTCAGAGAAGCTGCGTGATCGTAGGGCACCGAGATCTTCCCTTGTTGATGATGTGGACCACGACTGTCAGAATGGATAAGGATGTGCCTACTAGACCTCTCATGCCCCCAAAGAATGGCTGCAATAATGATTTAGAGTTCGAACAAGGCAGAAGAGCAGACAATTGGCCTGAGAGAAAAGCTAAAGAAAATTTGTCACAGAAGAAAGAGATGCCATTCCAGCAGTCCAGGAATTGCTTCCATAGGAACATGTTGGACCTGCAAGCTCTGTTCAGCGGTATAATATCATGAAACAAAGGGCTTGCCCAGAGGAATGAAGCGGATAGTGTAGTTAAGGTGACGGACATTAGGTGGCAAGGGACGAAAAACAAATGAATGTTGAGCGGTTTTAAGACTGCTTGAGCTTATCATGTGTCGAACTGCATGAGCTTACCTGGTCTGGCGTAGCTTGAGCGGCGTTAGCTGTAACAAGTGAGCAACGACAGGTGCTGGATAATGAAATAGCAGAGAGCGGACGTAGAGACTTCTTGAGCGTGAAGTAGCATGAGCGCATGGGCTGGAATGGAGTGAGCGATATAAGTGCTGGATATTGGGACGGCAGAGAGCGGCTGTAAAGACTGCTTAAGCTAGCGGGAGATGGAATAATGGAATAACGTGAGCTAGCTTAGTGGCGCTAACTAGAATAGAGACAGAAGAGTATACAGGCGTGGCCAAAAGTTTTGAGAATTACACCAAATATTACATTTTCACAGGGTCTGCTGCTTCAGGGTTTTTAGGTGTTTTGTCAGATGTTTCTATGGTTTATTGAAATATAATTACAAGTATTTCATAAGCATCAAAAGCTTTTATTGACAATTACACTGAGTTCATGCAACAAGTCAATTTTTGCAGTGTTGACTCTTCTTTTTCGAGACCTGTGCAATTCTCCCTGGCAGCTGTCAATCAACTTCTGGACCAAATCCTGACTGAGGCCGTCCATTCTTACATAATCAATGCTTGGAGTTTGTCAGAATTTGTGGGGTTTTGTTTGTCCACCGTCTCTTGAAGATTGACCTCAAGTTCTCAATGGAATTAAGATCTGGGGATTTTTATGGCCATGGACCTAAAATCTTTGTTTTGTTCCCTGAGCCATTTAGTTAATACGTTTGCTTTATGGAAAGGTCCATCCTGCTGGAAAAGGTTTTGTTCATCACCAAACTGCTCTGGGATGATTAGAGAAGTGCCCTGATCCCGTCAGAGGGCCGGGCCTGGTTAGTACTTGGATGGGAGACCACTGGGAATTCCAGGTGCCACACCCAGGTCGTCGTTGAAAATGAGAATTGGTTCTCAACCGACATACCTGGTAAAATAAATGTTAAATAAAAAAAATAAAAAATGAAGGCCGGTATCCTGTTGTAGCTCAAATAAAGATCTTCTTAAAACTGCGCCATGCCTTCTACGTTTTTGTTTTGAGGTGCCTCAAAGAACCAGAAGCTTTCAAGACCAAGAGAAAATCAGAGCTGCTGTGAAAAGAGCAGCTGCTCGACTCAAAATCAAAACGTGACAAATCTGATCTATCGCCTTCCCTAGCGGCCTTGGCCCAGGCCCACTGGTCAACTCGCCCTGAGAGACTGGAGCAGTGGACGTGATCTCCTCCTCTCTACACTTTCTCTACGCCCTCGCAGCCTTTTGCCTGTATCCAGCGCCCCCTGGCTGCAGGATCTGGATACTGTGTCCTGGACTATCTCTACCTCCTTGTCTCTTCTCTGAGTGCAATGTCCTGACATTTTTCCTCTATTTTCCTTCTTTCTCTGTAGTAGTTAGCATTATTATAGTATAGTATCGAGTTATGAAAGATAGTATAGAGAGAGAAAGAAAGAGTTATGAAAGATAGTATGTCACGGTAGTAATCTCCTCGCTTCCTGTTTGTTAGTAGTAAAAAAATGATAGTTTTGTCGCAGTTTGACTCACTTGTTTAGTTTAGCTTTATGTGTGATTCTATGAAAAGTGCTCTATAAATAACGTTTGACTGATTGTACATATCTGATCTGTTTTGGAAGGACTAAGGAGTTACCTGCCCCTGCTACAGGAGTGCCACCGATGGACTGGAGATATGGTGCTGCTAATGGACAGTACTGCACCTAGAAACTCATGGATTATGGGAGGTGTGGTGCAAACCTCTTCGGATCGAAAGGGATTTGTCAAGTTCGCATCAAAACTAAAAGCAGCTGCTTGGATTGTCCCATCACACACAGCGTCACTCACAGCTCTGTCCTGAAGGTCAGTGGTTCTCTCATAGACCAGTCACTCCTGAGGGACTCACAGCTGGGACCAGGTTCAGACAGAGGACGTTTCTGGTGGATCCTGAGACACAGAAGAAAACACACTTCAGTCACAGTAAAACACGTGGGACTGTTCTGACTCAGATACTTCAGGAGGTTCTACAAAGTGTTCAAGAGGCCTTCACCCCAGACGCTTCAGTGCGGCAGATTCAGCACCAAACATCCAGTTTATATCGTTTTAAAGTTTTCATTCTGGAACAAAGAACAGACTTGTGTGTGTCATTGTGATTTTAATGTGATTCTCTGTGAACTGTGGACCCTCCTGGACGTGTTTTTAGCTTCATTCAAACCACGTCACCCACATTAGATCAGATGTTTGTGAACATAAAGTCCTGACGTGATGAGGAGGTGTGAGTGGGACTTACTGTGGACCATCTTCTCTTTTAAAGTTAATAATTGCATCTTTAGAGTCGTCACTCTTGAATGACTCGGCGCTGGTCCCAGGAGCAGGTCTGTGGACACAGGTGGAGCAGTGGCTTTAGTCTGAGCTCTGACATGGAGAACAGTGGTGGAGTTAGAGATGGTGTCGTACCTCTGAGCTTTGGGGTGTTGAGTGGTTTTAGAGGGAGGGGCTCCGTCCTTTCTGTGCTCTCTCTGATCCATGCTCTGTTCATTTGCTTCAAAAGGAAAAACACACAAAACATTCAACAACACCAACGTTTAAACACGTCACAAATGTTCCTCTGCTAAACACAGTCACATTATTATGTTTGGAAACTGACTCGTTTGGTCCGGATCACAGTTTCTCATCTTTATTCACACCTGAAATAACGTCCGGACTTTCAGGGGAATCGAACTCTCGTTAACTCTAGTTAATAGTGCAACTTTAACACTGAAGAGTTCAACTCTGTGGTTTACAAGAACGACGTGTAAAATATGGTTTACAAAGAACAACGTGTAAAAGTATTTGCTGAATGAACTGAATCCACATTTCTCTTCTCCTTTGGGTTCGTCCTTGCTGCGTCCTTATTGTGAGTGGGCTTGCCTCTCCACAAACCTGACTCTCATTTGTCCTGAAGGAGGCGCTCCTCCTCCTCCTCCTGCCTCCTCCACAAATGCACAGTGACTCTAATGATGCATCTGAAGGGGAAATGCTGCAGAACAAAAGCTGCTGCGACACGTCCCACATGTGCACAGAAGCTGCTTATGTTTGAATGTGTTTTTCTCCACAGTTTGAGGAAATAAGACACAGGAATAACAGCCACACCTTTGGACTGGAGCAGCACATCACCAGACCAACGCCTCACACTGCACACGAGAAAAAATCATTTGAGACGTTTCAGCAGCTCCTGTGTTTATCTCCATTTAAACGTCTTTAATCCAAACGCACAGATTTGATTCATTTAGACAAAAGTGCAGAAAAGTCTCCCCAAAGTCACCAGGAACTAGTCATGATTAACTCCAGAGTTTTTCAGAGGAACTTCCCCAACACGACTCACAGCATCACAGTGAAGAGTTCACCTCCTGAAACAAACACGACCATGTTTGAACGACTAAAAGCAGCTCTTGGTTTCTTCATTAAGGCTCAGACAGAAACTGGAGCAAAGCTGAAGGAAAATCCTGCTTTTCTAACTCAACAGAAACAGTCCAAACACAGTGTAGAAAGAATAAAGTCGTACCGTGTGTGAAACAGCAGAACGAGCGCAGAGGAAACGCGTCTGGATACGAGCAAATGTCGAGCTTTTCAAACTTCTGTTTTTCTCTTCTACAGAGACTGAGTTTGTACTTTGGAACTGATAAGAGTCTAATAAAGTATAGAGAGTGTGTGTGTGTGTGTGTGTATAGTGTGTGTGTGTATAGTGTGTGTAGTGTGGGTGTGTGTGTATAGTGTGTGTGTGTATAGTGTGTGTGTGTGTGTATAGTGTGTGTGTAGTGTATGTGTGTGTGTGTGTGTGTATAGTGTGTGTGTGTGTGTGTATAGTGTGTGTGTGTATAGTGTGTGTGTGTGTGTATTGTGTGTGTGTGTGTCTGTGTGTATTGTGTGTGTGTGTGTGTATAGTGTGTGTGTGTATAGTGTGTGTGTGTGTAGTGTGTGTGTGTATAGTGTGTGTAGTGTGTGTGTGTGTATAGTGTGTGTGTAGTGTGTGTGTGTATAGTGTGTGTGTGTTTATAGTGTGTGTGTAGTGTATGTGTGTGTGTGTATAGTGTGTGTGTGTGTATAGTGTGTGTGTGTGTATAGTGTGTGTGTGTGTATAGTGTGTATAGTGTGTGTGTATAGTGTGTGTGTGTATAGTGTGTGTGTGTGTGTATAGTGTGTGTGTGTGTGTGTGTGTAGTGTGTGTGTATAGTGTGTGTGTGTATAGTGTGTGTGTGTGTATAGTGTGTATAGTGTGTGTGTATAGTGTGTGTGTGTGTGTCTGTGTATAGTGTGTGTGTATAGTGTGTGTGTGTGTATATGTGTGTATAGTGTGTGTGTGTGTGTGTATAGTGTGTGTGTGTGTGTGTATAGTGTGTGAGTGTGTATAGAGTGTGTGTGTGTGTATAGTGTGTGTGTGTATAGTGTGTGTGTATAGTGTGTATGTGTACAGTGTGTGTGTATATAGTGTGTGTGTGTGTGTGTATAGTGTGTGTGTATAGTGTGTGTGTGTGTGTGCGTATAGTGTGTGTATAGTGTGTGTGTGTGTGTATAGTGTGTGTATAGTGTGTGTGTGTGTGTATAGTGTGTGTGTGTGTGTATAGTGTGTGTGTGTATAGTGTGTGTGTGTGTGTGTGCGTATAGTGTGTGTGTGTATAGTGTGTGTGTGTGTGTGTGCGTATAGTGTGTGTATAGTGTGTGTGTGTGTGTGTGTGTGTGTGTATAGTGTTTTTCCCAGGACCCTGGGTTTTTTGGAGTTTTTCCTTGCTGAGAAGGAGGGTCTAAGGACAGGGGATGACTGGACCATGTTTCATTTGCTGCTTTACATGAATGTTGTTTATTCCTGTTTTGATATGTCTGTGTGTATGTTTTACTCATCCATATCTTGGAACGCCCTTAGAGGCAACTGTTGTTGTGATTTTGGGCGCTACAAAAGAAAATTGAAATTGAATTATAGTGTGTGTGTATAGTGTATGTATAGTGAGTGTGTGTATAGTGAGTGTGTGTATAGCGTGTGTATAGTGTGTGTGTGTATAGTGAGTGTGTGTATAGTGTGTGTATAGTGTCTGTATAGTGTGTGTATAGTGTCTGTATAGTGTGCGTATAGTGTGTATAGTGTGTGTGTGTATAGTGAGAGTGTGTATAGTGTGTGTGTGTATAGTGTGTGTGTGTATAGTGTGTGTGTGTGTGTGTATAGTGCGTATGTGTATGTGTGTGTGTGTATAGTGTGTGTGTATAGTGTGTGTGTGTGTGTGTATAGTGTGTGTGTGTGTGTAGAAAGAATAAAGTCGTACCCTGTGTGAAACAGCAGAACGAGCGCAGAGGAAACGCGTCTGGATACGAGCAAATGTCGAGCTTTTCAAACTTCTGTTTTTCTCTTCTACAGAGACTGAGTTTGTACTTTGGAACTGATAAGAGTCTAATAAAGTATAGAGAGTGTGTGTGTGTGTGTGTGTATAGTGTGTGTGTGTATAGTGTGTGTAGTGTGGGTGTGTGTGTATAGTGTGTGTGTGTAGTGTGTGTGTGTATAGTGTGTGTGTGTGTATAGTGTGTGTGTAGTGTATGTGTGTGTGTGTGTGTGTATAGTGTGTGTGTGTGTGTGTATAGTGTGTGTGTGTATAGTGTGTGTGTGTGTGTGTATTGTGTGTGTGTCTGTGTGTATTGTGTGTGTGTGTGTGTGTGTGTGTATAGTGTGTGTGTGTATAGTGTGTGTGTGTGCGTAGTGTGTGTGTGTGTAGTGTGTGTAGTGTGTGTGTGTGTATAGTGTGTGTGTGTAGTGTGTGTGTGTATAGTGTGTGTGTGTTTATAGTGTGTGTGTAGTGTATGTGTGTGTGTGTGCGTGAGTGTGTGTGTGTGTATGTGTGTGCGTGAGTGTGTGTGTGTGTATGTGTGTGCGTGAGTGTGTGTGTGTGCATGTGTGTGTGTATACTGTGTGTGTGTATAGTGTGTGTCTATGTGTGTGTAGTGTGTGTGTGTGTGTATAGTGTGTGTATAGTGTGTGTGTGTGCGTGTGTGTGCGTATAGTGTGTGTATAGTGTGTGTGTGTATAGTGTGTGTATAGTGTGTGTGTGTGTATAGTGTATGTGTATAGTGTGTGTATAGTGTGTGTGTATAGTGAGTGTGTGTATACTGTGTGTATAGTGTGTGTGTATAGTGAGTATGTGTATAGTGTGTGTGTATAGTGAGTGTGTGTATAGTGAGTGTGTGTATAGCGTGTGTATAGTGTGTGTATAGTGAGTGTGTGTGTGTAAAGTGTGTGTATAGTGTGTATAGTGTGTGCGTGTGTATAGTGAGTGTGTGTATAGTGTGTGTGTATAGTGTGTGTGTGTATAGTGTGTGTGTATAGTGAGTGTGTGTATAGTGTGTGTGTATAGTGTGTGTGTGTGTATAGTGTGTGTGTGTATAGTGTGTGTGTATAGTGAATGTGTATAGTGTGTGTGTGTATGGTGTGTGTGTGTGTATAGTGTGTGTATAGTGTGTGTGTATAGTGTGTGTATAGTGTATGTGTATAGTGTGTGTGTATATAGTGTGTGTGTTGTGTATAGTGTGTGTGTGTGTGTATAGTGTGTGTGTGTGTATAGTGTGTGTGTGTGTAGTGTGTGTGTATAGTGTGTGTCTGTATAGTGTGTGTGTGTATAGTGTGTGTATAGTGTGTGTGTATAGTGTGTGTATGTGTATAGTATGTGAATAATGTGTGTGTGTGTATAGTGTGTGTGTGTACAGTGTGTGTCTGTATAGTGTGTGTATAGTGTGTGTATAGTGTGTGTGTATTGTGAGTGTGTTTATAGTGTGTGTGTGTATAGTGTGTGTGTGTGTGTATAGTGTGTGTATAGTGTGTCTGTGTATAGTGTGTGTGTGTGTGTGTGTGTAGTGTGTGTGTGTGTATAGTGTGTGTGTATAGTGTGTGTGTATATAGTGTGTGTGTTTATAGTGTGTGTGTAGTGTATGTGTGTGTGTGTGTGTGTATAGTGTGTGTGTGTGTGTATAGTGTGTGTGTGTATGTATAGTGTGTGTGTTGAGTATGTGTAATGTGTGTATATAGTGTGTGTGTTTATAGTGTGTGTGTAGTGTATGTGTGTGTGTGTATAGTGTGTGTGTGTGTGTATAGTGTGTGTGTGTGTGTATAGTGTGTGTGTTGAGTATGTGTGTTGAGTGTGTGTATAGTGTGTGTATAGTGTGTGTGTATAGTGAGTGTGTGTATAGTTTGTGTGTATAGTGTGTGTGTGTGTATAGTGTGTGTATAGTATGTCTGTGTATAGTGTGTGTGTGTGTAGTGTGTGTGTGTGTATATATAGTGTGTGTGTGTATAGTGTGTGTGTATATAGTGTGTGTGTATAGTGAGTATGTGTATCGTGTGTCTGTATAGTGTGTATAGTGAGTGTGTGTATAGTGAGTGTGTGTATAGTGAGTGTGTGTATAGCGTGTGTATAGTGTGTGTGTATAGTGAGTGTGTGTGTGTGTAAAGTGTGTGTATAGTGTGTGTATAGTGTCTGTATAGTGTGTGTATAGTGTGTGTGTGGATAGTGTGTGTGTGTGTATAGTGAGTGTGTATAGTGTGTATGTGTATAGTGTGTGTGTATAGTGAATGTGTGTATATTGTGTGTGTATAGTGTGTGTGTGTATAGTGTGCGTGTGTATAGTGAGTGTGTGTATAGTGTGTGTGTGTGTATAGTGTGTGTGTGTGTGTATAGTGAGTGTGTGTATAGTGTGTGTGTGTGTGTGTATAGTGTGTGTGTATAGTGTGTGTGTGTAGTGTGTGTATAGTGTGTGTATAGTGTGTGAATAGTAAGTATGTGTATAGTGTGTGTATAGTGTGTGTATAGTGTGTGTATAGTGAGTATGTGTATAGTGTGTGTATAGTGTGTGTGTGTGTATAGTGAGTGTGTGTATAGTGTGTGTGTATAGTGTGTGTGTGTGTGTAGTGTGTCTATAGTGTGTGTGTGTATAGTGTGTGTGTGTATAGTGTGTGTGTAGTGTGTATAGTGTGTGTATAGTGTGTGTGTGTGTATAGTGTGTGTGTAGTGTATAGTGTGTGTATAGTGTGTGTATAGTGTGTGTGTATAGTGTGTGTGTGTATAGTGTGTGCGTGTGCGTATAGTGTGTGTATAGTGTGTGTGTGTGTGCGTATGGTGTGTGTGTGTATAGTGTGTGTGTATAGTGTGTGTATAGTGTGTGTGTGTGTGTATAGAGTGTGTGTATAGTTTGTGTATAGTGTGTGTGTATAGTGAGTGTGTGTATAGTGTGTGTGTATAGTGTGTGTGTATAGTGAGTATGTGTACAGTGTGTGTATAGTGTGTGTGTATACTGTGTGTATAGTGAGTGTGTGTATAGTGTGTGTATAGTGTGTGTGTATAGTGTGTGTATAGTGAGTGTGTGTATAGTGAATGTGTGTATAGTGTGTATGTGTATAGTGTGTGTGTATAGTGTGTGTATAGTGAGTGTGTGTATAGTGAGTGTATGTATAGCGTGTGTATAGTGTGTGTGTGTGTATATAGTGAGTCTGTGTATAGCGTGTGTATAGTGTGTGTGTGTATAGTGAGTGTGTGTATAGTGTTTGCGTGTATAGTGTGTGCATAGTATGTGTGTGTATAGTGAGTGTGTGTATACTGTGTGTGTGTGTATAGTGTGTGTGTGTATAGTGTGTGTGTATAGTGTGTGTATAGTGTGTGTGTATAGTGTGTGTATAGTGTGTGTGTGTGTATAGTGTGTGTATAGTGTGTGTGTGTATAGTGTGTGTGTGTGTGTAGTGTGTGTGTGTATAGAGTGTGTGTATAGTGTGTGTATAGTGTGTGTGTATAGTGAGTGTGTGTATTGTGTGTGTATAGTGTGTGTGTGTATAGTGTGTGTGTATAGTGTGTGTATAGTGTGTGTGTGTGTGTATATAGTGTGTATATAGTGTGTGTGTGTGTGTGCGTATAGTGTGTGTGTACTGTGTGTGTATAGTGTGTGTGTATAGTGTGTGTATAGTGTGTGTGTGTGAGTATAGTGAGTGTGTATAGTGTGTGTATAGTGTGTGGGTATAGTGTGTATGTATAGTGAGTATGTGTACAGTGTGTGTATAGTGTTTGTGTATAGTGTGTGTATAGTGTGTGTATAGTGTGTGTATAGTGTGTGTGTATAGTGTGTATGTATAGTGAGTATGTGTACAGTGTGTGTATAGTGTTTGTGTATAGTGTGTGTATAGTGAGTGTGTGTATAGTGTGTGTATAGTATGTGTGTATAGTGTGTGTATAGTGAGTGTGTGTATAGTGAATGTGTGTATAGTGTGTGTGTGTATACGTGTGTGTGTGCGTGTGTGTGCGTGTGTGTGTGTATACGCGTGTGTGTGTGTATGTGTGTGTGTGTGTGTGTGTGTATATACGTATGTGTGTGTGTGTAGGTGTGTGTGTGTGTGTGTGTGTGTGTGTATGCGTGTGTGTGTGTGTGTGTGTGTGTGTGTGTGCAGGTGGAGCTGTACGCTGTGGTCACAGGTCACGGCAGTGATGAAAACAGCTGTGGGGAGTTCTGTGTCTCCTCCCATCACTTCACCGTCAACTCCGTCTACAACCACACGCTCACGTTTGACACCGCAGGTCAGTACTACAGAGAGTACTACAGAGAGTACTACAGAGAGTACTACAGTCAGTACTATAGAGAGTACTACAGTCAGTACTACAGAGAGTACTACAGTCAGTACTATAGAGAGTACTACAGACAGTACCACAGAGAGTACTACAGTCAGTACTATAGAGAGTACTACAGAGAGTACTACAGTCAGTACTATAGACAGTACTACAGAGAGTACTACAGTCAGTACTATAGAGAGTACTACAGAGAGTACTTCAGTCAGTACTATAGAGAGTACTACAGAGAGTACTACAGTCAGTACTATAGAGAGTACTACAGTCAGTACTATAGAGAGTACTACAGAGAGTACTTCAGTCAGTACTACAGAGAGTACTACAGAGAGTACTACAGTCAGTACTATAGAGAGTACTACAGAGAGTACTTCAGTCAGTACTATAGACAGTACTACAGAGAGTACTACAGTCAGTACTACAGAGAGTACTACAGTCAGTACTATAGAGAGTACTACAGAGAGTACTTCAGTCAGTACTACAGAGAGTACTACAGAGAGTACTACAGTCAGTACTACAGAGAGTACTACAGAGAGTACTACAGAGAGTACTACAGTCAGTACTATAGAGAGTACTACAGAGAGTACTACAGAGTGTACTACAGTCAGTACTATAGAGAGTACTACAGAGAGTACTACAGTCAGTACTATAGAGAGTACTACAGAGAGTACTACAGAGAGTACTACAGTCAGTACTATAGAGAGTACTACAGAGAGTACTTCAGTCAGTACTATAGAGAGTACTACAGAGAGTACTACAGTCAGTACTACAGAGAGTACTACAGAGAGTACTTCAGTCAGTACTACAGAATACTTCAGTCAGTACTTCAGTCAGTACTACAGTCAGTACTGCAGTCAATACTACAGTCAGTACTGCAGTGAGTACTGCAGTGAGTACTACAGTGAGTACTGCAGTGAGTACTACAGTCAATACTGCAGTGAGTACTGCAGTGAGTACTGCAGGGAGTACTACAGAGAGTACTACAGTCAGTACTATAGAGAGTACTACAGAGAGTACTACAGAGAGTACTACAGTCAGTACTACAGACAGTACTACAGAGAGTACTACAGAGAGTACTACAGTCAGTACTATAGAGAGTACTACAGAGAGTACTACAGTCAGTACTATAGAGAGTACTACAGTCAGTACTATAGAGAGTACTACAGAGAGTACTACAGTCAGTACTACAGAGAGTACTACAGAGAGTACTACAGTCAGTACTATAGAGAGTACTACAGAGAGTACTTCAGTCAGTACTATAGAGAGTACTACAGAGAGTACTACAGAGAGTACTACAGTCAGGACTGTAGAGAGTACTACAGAGAGTACTTCAGTCAGTACTATAGAGAGTACTACAGAGAGTACTACAGAGAGTACTACAGAGAGTACTACAGTCAGTACTATAGAGAGTACTACAGAGAGTACTACAGAGAGTACTACAGTCAGTACTATAGAGAGTACTACAGAGAGTACTACAGAGAGTACTACTGTCAGTACTATAGAGAGTACTACAGAGAGTACTACAGAGAGTACTACAGTCAGTACTATAGAGAGTACTACAGAGAGTACTACAGTCAGTACTATAGGGAGTACTACAGAGAGTACTACAGAGAGTACTACAGTCAGTACTATAGAGAGTACTACAGAGAGTACTACAGAGAGTACTACAATCAGTACTATAGAGAGTACTACATAGAGTACTACAGAGAGTACTTGAGTCAGTACTACAGAGAGTACTGCAGAGAGTACTACAGTCAGTACTATAGAGAGTACTACAGAGAGTACTACAGAGAGTACTTGAGTCAGTACTACAGAGAGTACTACAGAGAGTACTTCAGTCAGTACTATAGAGAGTACCACAGAGAGTACTACAGTCAGTACTATAGAGAGTACTACAGAGAGTACTACAGAGAGTACTACAGTCAGTACTATAGAGAGTACTACAGAGAGTACTACAGTCAGTACTATAGAGAGTACTACAGAGAGTACTACAGAGAGTACTACAGTCAGTACTATAGAGAGTACTACAGAGAGTACTACAGTCAGTACTATAGAGAGTACCACAGTCAGTACTACAGAGAGTACTACAGACAGTACTTCAGTCAGTACTATAGAGAGTACTACAGAGAGTACTTCAGTCAGTACTATAGAGAGTACTACAGAGAGTACTACAGTCAGTACTATAGAGAGTACTACAGAGAGTACTTCAGTCAGTACTACAGAGAGTACTAAAGAGAGTACTACAGAGAGTACTTCAGTGAGTACTACAGAGAGTACTTCAGTCAGTACTACAGAGAGTACTACAGAGAGTACTTCAGTCAGTACTACAGAATACTTCAGTCAGTACTTCAGTCAGTACTACAGTCAGTACTGCAGTCAATACTACAGTCAGTACTGCAGTGAGTACTGCAGTGAGTACTACAGTGAGTACTGCAGTGAGTACTACAGTCAATACTGCAGTGAGTACTGCAGTGAGTACTGCAGGGAGTACTACAGAGAGTACTACAGTCAGTACTATAGAGAGTACCACAGAGAGTACTACAGAGAGTACTACAGAGAGTACTACAGTCAGTACTACAGACAGTACTACAGAGAGTACTACAGAGAGTACTACAGTCAGTAATATAGAGAGTACTACAGAGAGTACTACAGTCAGTACTATAGAGAGTACTACAGAGAGTACTACAGAGAGTACTACAGTCAGTACTATAGAGAGTACTACAGAGAGTACTTCAGTCAGTATTATAGAGAGTACTACAGAGAATACTTCAGTCAGTACTACAGAGAGTACTTCAGTCAGTACTACAGAGAGTACTACAGAGAGTACTTCAGTCAGTACTATAGAGAGTACTACAGAGAGTACTTCAGTCAGTACTATAGAGAATACTACAGAGAGTACTTCAGTCAGTACTATAGAGAGTACTACAGAGAGTAGTTCAGTCAGTACTACAGAGAGTACTACAGAGAGTACTTCAGTCAGTACTACAGTCAGTACTATAGAGAGTACTACAGAGAGTACTACAGTCAGTACTATAGAGAGTACTACAGAGAGTACTTCAGTCAGTACTACAGAGAGTACTACAGAGAGTACTTCAGTCAGTACTACAGAGAGTACTACAGAGAGTACTTCAGTCAGTACTACAGAGAGTACTTCAGTCAGTACTATAGAGAGTACCACAGAGAGTACTACAGTCAGTACTATAGAGAGTACTACAGAGAGTACTACAGTCAGTACTATAGAGAGTACTACAGAGAGAACTACAGTCAGTACTACAGAGAGTACTACAGTCAGTACTATAGACAGTACTACAGAGAGTACTACAGTCAGTACTATAGAGAGTACTACAGAGAGTACTTCAGTCAGTACTATAGAGAGTACTACAGAGAGTACTACAGTCAGTACTATAGAGAGTACTACAGAGAGTACTACAGTCAGTACTATAGAGAGTACTACAGAGAGTACTACAGAGAGTACTACAGTCAGTACTACAGAGAGTACTACAGTCAGTACTATAGAGAGTACTACAGAGAGTACTACAGTCAGTACTATAGAGAGTACTACAGAGAGTACTACAGTCAGTACTATAGAGAGTACTACAGAGAGTACTACAGAGAGTACTACAGTCAGTACTATAGAGAGTACTACAGAGAGTACTACAGAGAGTACTACAGTCAGTACTATAGAGAGTACTACAGAGAGTACTACAGTCAGTACTATAGAGAGTACTACAGAGAGTACTACAGAGAGTACTACAGTCAGTACTATAGAGAGTACTACAGTCAGTACTACAGAGAGTACTACAGAGAGTACTACAGAGAGTACTACAGAGAGTACTACAGTCAGTACTATAGAGAGTACTACAGAGAGTACTACAGTCAGTACTATAGAGAGTACTACAGAGAGTACTACAGTCAGTACTATAGAGAGTACTACAGAGAGTACTACAGAGAGTACTACAGTCAGTACTATAGAGAGTACTACAGAGAGTACTACAGAGAGTACTACAGTCAGTACTACAGAGAGTACTACAGAGAGTACTACAGTCAGTACTATAGAGAGTACTACAGTCAGTACTACAGAGAGTACTACAGAGAGTACTACAGAGAGTACTACAGAGAGTACTACAGAGAGTACTACAGTCAGTACTACAGAGAGTACTACAGAGAGTACTACAGTCAGTACTATAGAGAGTACTACAGAGAGTACTACAGTCAGTACTACAGAGAGTACTACAGAGAGTACTACAGTCAGTACTATAGAGAGTACTACAGAGAGTACTACAGTCAGTACTACAGAGAGTACTACAGAGAGTACTACAGTCAGTACTATAGAGAGTACTACAGAGAGTACTACAGTCAGTACTATAGAGAGTACTACAGAGAGTACTACAGAGAGTACTACAGTCAGTACTATAGAGAGTACTACAGAGAGTACTACAGTCAGTACTATAGAGAGTACTACAGAGAGTACTACAGTCAGTACTACAGAGAGTACTACAGTCAGTACTATAGAGAGTACTACAGAGAGTACTACAGTCAGTACTATAGAGAGTACTACAGAGAGTACTTCAGTCAGTACTATAGAGAATACTACAGAGAGTACTTCAGTCAGTACTATAGAGAGTACTACAGAGAGTAGTTCAGTCAGTACTACAGAGAGTACTACAGAGAGTACTTCAGTCAGTACTACAGTCAGTACTATAGAGAGTACTACAGAGAGTACTACAGTCAGTACTATAGAGAGTACTACAGAGAGTACTTCAGTCAGTACTACAGAGGGTACTACAGAGAGTACTTCAGTCAGTACTACAGAGAGTACTACAGAGAGTACTACAGAGAGTACTTCAGTCAGTACTACAGAGAGTACTTCAGTCAGTACTACAGAGGGTACTACAGAGAGTACTTCAGTCAGTACTATAGAGAGTACTACAGAGAGTACTACAGTCAGTACTATAGAGAGTACTACAGAGAGTACTTCAGTCAGTACTACAGAGAGTACTACAGAGAGTACTACAGTCAGTACTACAGAGAGTACTACAGAGAGTACTACAGAGAGTACTACAGAGAGTACTACAGTCAGTACCATAGAGAGTACTACAGTCAGTACTACAGAGTGTACTACAGAGAGTACTACAGTCAGTACTACAGAGAGTACTACAGAGAGTACTACAGTCAGTACTATAGAGAGTACTACAGAGAGTACTACAGAGTGTACTACAGTCAGTACTATAGAGAGTACTACAGAGAGTACTACAGAGAGTACTACAGTCAGTACTATAGAGAGTACTACAGAGAGTACTTCAGTCAGTACTATAGAGAGTACTACAGAGAGTACTACAGTCAGTACTACAGAGAGTACTACAGAGAGTACTACAGTCAGTACTATAGAGAGTACTACAGAGAGTACTACAGAGAGTACTACAGTCAGTACTATAGAGAGTACTACAGAGAGTACTTCAGTCAGTACTATAGAGAGTACTACAGAGAGTACTACAGAGAGTACTACAGTCAGTACTATAGAGAGTACTACAGAGAGTACTTCAGTCAGTACTACAGAGAGTACTACAGAGAGTACTACAGTCAGTACTACAGAGAGTACTACAGAGAGTACTACAGTCAGTACTACAGAGAGTACTTCAGTCAGTACTACAGAGAGTACTACAGAGAGTACTTCAGTCAGTACTATAGAGAGTACTACAGTCAGTACTATAGAGAGTACTACAGAGAGTACTACAGTCAGTACTATAGAGAGTACTACAGAGAGTACTTCAGTCAGTACTACAGAGAGTACTACAGAGAGTACTACAGTCAGTACTACAGAGAGTACTACAGAGAGTAATACAGAGAGTACTACAGTCAGTACTATAGAGAGTACTACAGAGAGTACTACAGAGTGTACTACAGTCAGTACTATAGAGAGTACTACAGAGAGTACTACAGTCAGTACTATAGAGAGTACTACAGAGAGTACTACAGAGAGTACTACAGTCAGTACTACAGAGAGTACTACAGAGAGTACTACAGTCAGTACTATAGAGAGTACTACAGAGAGTACTACAGAGAGTACTAAAGAGAGTACTACAGTCAGTACTGTAGAGAGTACTACAGAGAGTACTTCAGTCAGTACTATAGAGAGTACTACAGAGAGTACTACAGAGAGTACTACAGTCAGTACTATAGAGAGTACCACAGTCAGTACTACAGAGAGTACTACAGACAGTACTTCAGTCAGTACTATAGAGAGTACTACAGAGAGTACTTCAGTCAGTACTATAGAGAGTACTACAGAGAGTACTACAGTCAGTACTATAGAGAGTACTACAGAGAGTACTTCAGTCAGTACTACAGAGAGTACTAAAGAGAGTACTACAGAGAGTACTTCAGTGAGTACTACAGAGAGTACTTCAGTCAGTACTACAGAGAGTACTACAGAGAGTACTTCAGTCAGTACTACAGAATACTTCAGTCAGTACTTCAGTCAGTACTACAGTCAGTACTGCAGTCAATACTACAGTCAGTACTGCAGTGAGTACTGCAGTGAGTACTACAGTGAGTACTGCAGTGAGTACTACAGTCAATACTGCAGTGAGTACTGCAGTGAGTACTGCAGGGAGTACTACAGAGAGTACTACAATCAGTACAATAGAGAGTAGTACAGAGAGTACTACAGAGAGTACTACAGTCAGTACTATAGAGAGTACTACAGAGAGTACTACAGAGAGTACTACAGAGAGTACTACAGTCAGTACTATAGACAGTACTACAGAGAGTACTACAAAGAGTACTACAGTCAGTACTATAGAGAGTACTACAGAGAGTACTACAGTCAGTACTATAGAGTTTACTACAGTCAGTACTATAGAGAGTACTACAGAGAGTACTACAGTCAGTACTACAGAGAGTACTACAGAGAGTACTACAGTCAGTACTATAGAGAGTACTACAGAGAGTACTTCAGTCAGTACTATAGAGAGTACTACAGAGAGTACTACAGAGAGTACTACAGTCAGGACTGTAGAGAGTACTACAGAGAGTACTTCAGTCAGTACTATAGAGAGTACTACAGAGAGTACTACAGAGAGTACTATAGAGAGTACTACAGAGAGTACTACAGAGAGTACTACAGAGAGTACTACAGTCAGTACTATAGAGAGTACTACAGAGAGTACTACAGAGAGTACTACAGGCAGTACTATAGAGAGTACTACAGAGACTACTACAGTCAGTACTATAGAGAGTACTACAGAGAGTACTACAGTCAGTACTATAAAGAGTACAACAGAGAGTACTACAGAGAGTACTACAGTCAGTACTATAGAGAGTACTACAGAGAGTACTACAGAGAGTACTTGAGTCAGTACTACAGAGAGTACTACAGAGAGTACTTCAGTCAGTACTATAGAGAGTACTACAGAGAGTACTACTGTCAGTACTATAGAGAGTACTACAGAGAGTACTACAGAGATTACTACAGTCAGTACTATAGAGAGTACTACAGAGAGTACTACAGTCAGTACTATAGAGAGTACTACAGTCAGTACTATAGAGAGTACTACAGAGAGTACTACAGTCAGTACTATAGAGAGTACTACAGAGAGTACTACAGAGAGTACTACAGTCAGTACTATAGAGAGTACTACAGAGAGTACTTCAGTCAGTATTATAGAGAGTACTACAGAGAATACTTCAGTCAGTACTACAGAGAGTACTTCAGTCAGTACTACAGAGAGTACTACAGAGAGTACTTCAGTCAGTACTATAGAGAGTACTACAGAGAGTACTTCAGTCAGTACTATAGAGAATACTACAGAGAGTACTTCAGTCAGTACTATAGAGAGTACTACAGAGAGTAGTTCAGTCAGTACTACAGAGAGTACTACAGAGAGTACTTCAGTCAGTACTACAGTCAGTACTTCAGTCAGTACTACAGAGAGTACTACAGAGAGTACTTCAGTCAGTACTACAGAGAGTACTTCAGTCAGTACTACAGAGGGTACTACAGAGAGTACTTCAGTCAGTACTACAGAGAGTACTACAGAGAGTACTTCAGTCAGTACTACAGAGAGTACTTCAGTCAGTACTACAGAGGGTACTACAGAGAGTACTTCAGTCAGTACTATAGAGAGTACTACAGAGAGTACTACAGTCAGTACTATAGAGAGTACTACAGAGAGTACTTCAGTCAGTACTACAGAGAGTACTACAGAGAGTACTACAGTCAGTACTACAGAGAGTACTACAGAGAGTACTACAGAGAGTACTACACTCAGTACCATAGAGAGTACTACAGAGAGTACTACAGAGTGTACTACAGTCAGTACTATAGAGAGTACTACAGAGAGTACTACAGAGAGTACTACAGTCAGTACTATAGAGAGTACTACAGAGAGTACTTTAGTCAGTACTATAGAGAGTACTACAGAGAGTACTACAGTCAGTACTACAGAGAGTACTACAGAGAGTACTACAGTCAGTACTATAGAGAGTACTACAGAGAGTACTACAGAGAGTACTACAGTCAGTACTGTAGAGAGTACTACAGAGAGTACTTCAGTCAGTACTATAGAGAGTACAACAGAGAGTACTACAGAGAGTACTACAGTCAGTACTATAGAGAGTACTACAGAGAGTACTTCAGTCAGTACTACAGAGAGTACTACAGAGAGTACTTCAGTCAGTACTACAGAGAGTACTACAGAGAGTACTACAGAGAATACTTCAGTCAGTACTACAGAGAGTGCTTCAGTCAGTACTACAGAGAGTACGACAGAGAGTACTTCAGTCAGTACTATAGAGAGTACTACAGTCAGTACTATAGAGAGTACTACAGAGAGTACTACAGTCAGTACTATAGAGAGTACTACAGAGAGTACTTCAGTCAGTACTACAGAGAGTACTACAGAGAGTACTACAATCAGTACTACAGAGAGTACTACAGAGAGTACTACAGAGAGTACTACAGTCAGTACTATAGAGAGTACTACAGAGAGTACTACAGAGTGTACTACAGTCAGTACTATAGAGAGTACTACAGAGAGTACTACAGTCAGTACTATAGAGAGTACTACAGAGAGTACTACAGAGAGTACTACAGTCAGTACTACAGAGAGTACTACAGAGAGTACTACAGTCAGTACTATAGAGAGTACTACAGAGAGTACTAAAGAGAGTACTACAGTCAGTACTGTAGAGAGTACTACAGAGAGTACTTCAGTCAGTACTATAGAGAGTACTACAGAGAGTACTACAGAGAGTACTACAGTCAGTACTATAGAGAGTACTACAGAGAGTACTTCAGTCAGTACTATATAGAGTACTACAGAGAGTACTACAGAGAGTACTACAGTCAGTACTATAGAGAGTACTACAGAGAGTACTACAGAGAGTACTACAGTCAGTACTATAGAGAGTACTACAGAGAGTACTACAGTCAGTACTATAGAGAGTACTACAGAGAGTACTACAGTCAGTACTATAGAGAGTACTACAGAGAGTACTACAGTCAGTACTACAGAGAGTACTACAGAGAGTACTACAGTCAGTACTATAGAGAGTACTACAGAGAGTACTACAGAGAGTACTACAGTCAGTACTATAGAGAGTACTACAGAGAGTACTTCAGTCAGTACTATAGAGAGTACTACAGAGAGTACTACAGAGAGTACTACAGTCAGTACTATAGAGAGTACTACAGAGAGTACTTCAGTCAGTACTACAGAGAGTACTACAGAGAGTACTTCAGTCAGTACTACAGAGAGTACTACAGAGAGTACTACAGAGAGTACTTCAGTCAGTACTACAGAGAGTACTTCAGTCAGTACTACAGAGAGTACTACAGAGAGTACTTCAGTCAGTACTATAGAGAGTACTACAGTCAGTACTATAGAGAGTACTACAGAGAGTACTACAGTCAGTACTATAGAGAGTACTACAGAGAGTACTTCAGTCAGTACTACAGAGAGTACTACAGAGAGTACTACAGTCAGTACTACAGAGAGTACTACAGAGAGTACTACAGTCAGTACTATAGAGAGTACTACAGAGAGTACTACAGAGTGTACTACAGTCAGTACTATAGAGAGTACTACAGAGAGTACTACAGTCAGTACTATAGAGAGTACTACAGAGAGTACTACAGAGAGTACTACAGTCAGTACTATAGAGAGTACTACAGAGAGTACTTCAGTCAGTACTATAGAGAGTACTACAGAGAGTACTACAGTCAGTACTACAGAGAGTACTACAGAGAGTACTACAGTCAGTACTATAGAGAGTACTACAGAGAGTACTACAGAGAGTACTACAGTCAGTACTATAGAGAGTACTACAGAGAGTACTTCAGTCAGTACTATAGAGAGTACTACAGAGAGTACTACAGAGAGTACTACAGTCAGTACTATAGAGAGTACTACAGAGAGTACTTCAGTCAGTACTATAGAGAGTACTACAGAGAGTACTACAGAGAGTACTACAGTCAGTACTATAGAGAGTACTACAGAGAGTACTACAGAGAGTACTACAGAGAGTACTACAGTCAGTACTATAGAGAGTACTACAGAGAGTACTACAGAGAGTACTACAGAGAGTACTACAGGCAGTACTATAGAGAGTACTACAGAGACTACTACAGTCAGTACTATAGAGAGTACTACAGAGAGTACTACAGTCAGTACTATAGAGAGTACTACAGAGAGTACTACAGTCAGTACTATAGAGAGTACTACAGAGAGTACTACAGAGAGTACTACAGTCAGTACTATAGAGAGTACTACAGAGAGTACTACAGAGAGTACTTGAGTCAGTACTACAGAGAGTACTACAGAGAGTACTTCAGTCAGTACTATAGAGAGTACTACAGAGAGTACTACTGTCAGTACTATAGAGAGTACTACAGAGAGTACTACAGAGATTACTACAGTCAGTACTATAGAGAGTACTACAGAGAGTACTACAGTCAGTACTATAGAGAGTACTACAGTCAGTACTATAGAGAGTACTACAGAGAGTACTACAGTCAGTACTATAGAGAGTACTACAGAGAGTACTTCAGTCAGTACTATAGAGAGTACTACAGAGAGTACTACAGTCAGTACTATAGAGAGTACTACAGAGAGTACTTCAGTCAGTACTACAGAGAGTACTTCAGTCAGTACTACAGAGAGTACTACAGAGAGTACTTCAGTCAGTACTATAGAGAGTACTACAGAGAGTACTTCAGTCAGTACTATAGAGAGTACTACAGAGAGTACTACAGTCAGTACTATAGAGAGTACTACAGAGAGTACTACAGTCAGTACTATAGAGAGTACTACAGACAGTACTTCAGTCAGTACTATAAAGAGTACTACAGAGAGTACTTCAGTCAGTACTAAAGAGAGTACTACAGAGAGTACTTCAGTCAGTACTACAGAGAGTACTACAGAGAGTACTACAGAGAATACTTCAGTCAGTACTACAGAGAGCACTTCAGTCAGTACTACAGAGAGTACTACAGAGAGTACTACAGTCAGTACTATAGAGAGTACTACAGTCAGTACTATAGAGAGTACTACAGAGAGTACTACAGTCAGTACTATAGAGAGTACTACAGAGAGTACTACAGAGAGTACTACAGTCAGTACTATAGAGAGTACTACAGAGAGTACTTCAGTCAGTACTATAGAGAGTACTACAGAGAGTACTTCAGTCAGTACTACAGAGAGTACTTCAGTCAGTACTACAGAGAGTACTACAGAGAGTACTACAGTCAGTACTATAGAGAGTACTACAGAGAGTACTTCAGTCAGTACTACAGAGAGTACTACAGAGAGTACTTCAGTCAGTACTATAGAGAGTACTACAGAGAGTACTTCAGTCAGTACTACAGAGAGTACTACAGAGAGTACTTCAGTCAGTACTACAGTCAGTACTATAGAGAGTACTACAGAGAGTACTACAGTCAGTACTATAGAGAGTACTACAGAGAGTACTTCAGTCAGTACTATAGAGAGTACTACAGAGAGTACTTCAGTCAGTACTACAGAGAGTACTACAGAGAGTACTTCAGTCAGTACTACAGAGAGTACTACAGAGAGTACTACAGAGAGTACTTCAGTCAGTACTACAGAGAGTACTTCAGTCAGTACTACAGAGAGTACTACAGAGAGTACTTCAGTCAGTACTACAGAGAGTACTTCAGTCAGTACTACAGAGAGTACTTCAGTCAGTACTTCAGTCAGTACTACAGTCAGTACTGCAGTCAATACTACAGTCAGTACTGCAGTGAGAACTGCAGTGAGTACTACAGTGAGTACTGCAGTGAGTACTACAGTCAGTACTGCAGTGAGTACTGCAGTGAGTACTGCAGTGAGTACTACAGTGAGTACTACAGTCAGTACTATAGAGAGTACAACAGAGAGTACTACAGTCAGTACTATAGAGAGTACTACAGAGAGTACTACAGTCAGTACTACAGAGAGTACTACAGAGAGTACTACAGAGAGTACTACAGTCAGTACTATAGAGAGTACTACAGAGAGTACTACAGAGAGTACTACAGTCAGTACTATAGAGAGTACTACAGAGAGTACTACAGTCAGTACTATAGAGAGTACTACAGAGAGTACTACAGAGAGTACTACAGTCAGTACTACAGAGAGTACTACAGAGAGTACTTCAGTCAGTACTATAGAGAGTACTACAGAGAGTACTACAGTCAGTACTACAGAGAGTACTACAGAGAGTACTACAGTCAGTACTATAGAGAGTACTACAGAGAGTACTACAGAGAGTACTACAGTCAGGACTGTAGAGAGTACTACAGAGAGTACTTCAGTCAGTACTATAGAGAGTACTACAGAGAGTACTACAGAGAGTACTACAGTCAGTACTATAGAGAGTACTACAGAGAGTACTTCAGTCAGTACTATAGAGAGTACTACAGAGAGTACTACAGAGAGTACTACAGTCAGTACTATAGAGAGTACTACAGAGAGTACTACAGAGAGTACTACAGGCAGTACTATAGAGAGTACTACAGAGAGTACTACAGTCAGTACTATAGAGAGTACTACAGAGAGTACTACAGTCAGTACTATAGAGAGTACTACAGAGAGTACTACAGTCAGTACTACAGAGAGTACTACAGAGAGTACTACAGTCAGTACTATAGAGAGTACTACAGAGAGTACTACAGAGAGTACTACAGTCAGTACTGTAGAGAGTACTACAGAGAGTACTTCAGTCAGTACTATAGAGAGTACAACAGAGAGTACTACAGAGAGTACTACAGTCAGTACTATAGAAAGTACTATAGAGAGTACTTCAGTCAGTACTACAGAGAGTACTACAAAGAGTACTTCAGTCAGTACTACAGAGACTACTACAGAGAGTACTACAGAGAGTACTTCAGTCAGTACTACAGAGAGTACTTCAGTCAGTACTACAGAGAGTACTACAGAGAGTACTTCAGTCAGTACTATAGAGAGTACTACAGTCAGTACTATAGAGAGTACTACAGAGAGTACTACAGTCAGTACTATAGAGAGTACTACAGAGAGTACTTCAGTCAGTACTACAGAGAGTACTACAGAGAGTACTACAATCAGTACTACAGAGAGTACTACAGAGAGTACTACAGAGAGTACTACAGTCAGTACTATAGAGAGTACTACAGAGAGTACTACAGAGTGTACTACAGTCAGTACTATAGAGAGTACTACAGAGAGTACTACAGTCAGTACTATAGAGAGTACTACAGAGAGTACTACAGAGAGTACTACAGTCAGTACTATAGAGAGTACTACAGAGAGTACTTCAGTCAGTACTATAGAGAGTACTACAGAGAGTACTACAGTCAGTACTACAGAGAGTACTACAGAGAGTACTACAGTCAGTACTATAGAGAGTACTACAGAGAGTACTAAAGAGAGTACTACAGTCAGTACTGTAGAGAGTACTACAGAGAGTACTTCAGTCAGTACTATAGAGAGTACTACAGAGAGTACTACAGAGAGTACTACAGTCAGTACTGTAGAGAGTACTACAGAGAGTACTTCAGTCAGTACTATAGAGAGTACTACAGAGAGTACTACAGAGAGTGCTACAGTCAGTACTATAGAGAGTACTACAGAGAATACTACAGAGAGTACTACAGAGAGTACTACAGTCAGTACTATAGAGAGTAATACAGAGAGTACTACAGAGAGTACTACAGAGAGTACTACAGGCAGTACTATAGAGAGTACTACAGAGACTACTACAGTCAGTACTATAGAGAGTACTACAGAGAGTACTACAGTCAGTACTATAGAGAGTACTACAGAGAGTACTACAGTCAGTACTATAGAGAGTACTACAGAGAGTACTACAGAGAGTACTACAGTCAGTACTATAGAGAGTACTACAGAGAGTACTAGTGAGAGTACTTGAGTCAGTACTACAGAGAGTACTACAGAGAGTACTTCAGTCAGTACTATAGAGAGTACTACAGAGAGTACTACAGTCAGTACTATAGAGAGTACTACAGAGAGTACTACAGAGATTACTACAGTCAGTACTATAGAGAGTACTACAGAGAGTACTACAGTCAGTACTATAGAGAGTACTACAGTCAGTACTATAGAGAGTACTACAGAGAGTACTACAGTCAGTACTATAGAGAGTACTACAGAGAGTACTACAGTCAGTACTATAGAGAGTACTACAGAGAGTACTTCAGTCAGTACTATAGAGAGTACTACAGAGAATACTTCAGTCAGTACTACAGAGAGTACTTCAGTCAGTACTACAGAGAGTACTACAGAGAGTACTTCAGTCAGTACTATAGAGAGTACTACAGAGAGTACTTCAGTCAGTACTATAGAGAGTACTACAGAGAGTACTACAGTCAGTACTATAGAGAGTACTACAGAGAGTACTACAGTCAGTACTATAGAGAGTACTACAGACAGTACTTCAGTCAGTACTATAAAGAGTACTACAGAGAGTACTTCAGTCAGTACTACAGAGAGTACTACAGAGAGTACTTCAGTCAGTACTACAGAGAGTACTACAGAGAGTACTACAGAGAGTACTTCAGTCAGTACTACAGAGAGTACTTCAGTCAGTACTACAGAGAGTACTACAGAGACTACTTCAGTCAGTATTATAGAGAGTACTACAGTCAGTACTATAGAGAGTACTACAGAGAGTACTACAGTCAGTACTATAGAGAGTACTACAGTCAGTACTACAGAGAGTACTACAGTCAGTACTATAGAGAGTACTACAGACAGTACTTCAGTCAGTATTATAGAGAGTACTACAGAGAATACTTCAGTCAGTACTACAGAGAGTACTTCAGTCAGTACTACAGAGAGTACTACAGAGAGTACTTCAGTCAGTACTATAGAGAGTACTACAGAGAGTACTTCAGTCAGTACTACAGAGAGTACTACAAAGAGTACTTCAGTCAGTACTACAGAGAGTACTACAGAGAGTACTACAGAGAGTACTTCAGTCAGTACTACAGAGAGTACTTCAGTCAGTACTACAGAGAGTACTACAGAGAGTACTACAGAGAGTACTTCAGTCAGTACTACAGAGAGTACTTCAGTCAGTACTACAGAGAGTACTACAGAGAGTACTTCAGTCAGTACTATAGAGAGTACTACAGTCAGTACTATAGAGAGTACTACAGAGAGTACTACAGTCAGTACTATAGAGAGTACTACAGAGAGTACTTCAGTCAGTACTACAGAGAGTACTACAGAGAGTACTACAATCAGTACTACAGAGAGTACTACAGAGAGTACTACAGTCAGTACTATAGAGAGTACTACAGAGAGTACTACAGAGTGTACTACAGTCAGTACTATAGAGAGTACTACAGAGAGTACTACAGTCAGTACTATAGAGAGTACTACAGAGAGTACTACAGAGAGTACTACAGTCAGTACTATAGAGAGTACTACAGAGAGTACTTCAGTCAGTATTATAGAGAGTACTACAGAGAGTACTACAATCAGTACTACAGAGAGTACTACAGAGAGTACTACAGTCAGTACTATAGAGAGTACTAGAGAGAGTACTAAAGAGAGTACTACAGTCAGTACTGTAGAGAGTACTACAGAGAGTACTTCAGTCAGTACTATAGAGAGTACCACAGAGAGTACTACAGAGAGTACTACAGTCAGTACTGTAGAGAGTACTACAGAGAGTACTTCAGACAGTACTATAGAGAGTAGTACAGAGAGTACTACAGAGAGTACTACAGTCAGTACTATAGAGAGTACTACAGAGAATACTACAGAGAGTACTACAGAGAGTACTACAGTCAGTACTATAGAGAGTAATACAGAGAGTACTACAGAGAGTACTACAGAGAGTACTACAGGCAGTACTATAGAGAGTACTACAGAGACTACTACAGTCAGTACTATAGAGAGTACTACAGAGAGTACTACAGTCAGTACTATAGAGAGTACTACAGAGAGTACTACAGTCAGTACTATAGAGAGTACTACAGAGAGTACTACAGAAAGTACTACAGTCAGTACTATAGAGAGTACTACAGAGAGTACTAGAGAGAGTACTTGAGTCAGTACTACAGAGAGTACTACAGAGAGTACTTCAGTCAGTATAGAGAGTACTACAGAGAGTACTACAGTCAGTACTATAGAGAGTACTACAGAGAGTACTACAGAGATTACTACAGTCAGTACTATAGAGAGTACTACAGAGAGTACTACAGTCAGTACTATAGAGAGTACTACAGTCAGTACTATAGAGAGTACTACAGAGAGTACTACAGTCAGTACTATAGAGAGTACTACACAGAGTACTACAGTCAGTACTATAGAGAGTATTACAGAGAGTACTTCAGTCAGTATTATAGAGAGTACTACAGAGAATACTTCAGTCAGTACTACAGAGAGTACTTCAGTCAGTACTACAGAGAGAACTACAGAGAGTACTTCAGTCAGTACTATAGAGAGTACTACAGAGAGTACTTCAGTCAGTACTATAGAGAGTACTACAGAGAGTACTACAGTCAGTACTATAGAGAGTACTACAGAGAGTACTACAGTCAGTACTATAGAGAGTACTACAGACAGTACTTCAGTCAGTACTATAAAGAGTACTACAGAGAGTACTTCAGTCAGTACTAAAGAGAGTACTACAGAGAGTACTTCAGTCAGTACTACAGAGAGTACTACAGAGAGTACTACAGAGAATACTTCAGTCAGTACTACAGAGAGCACTTCAGTCAGTACTACAGAGAGTACTACAGAGAGTACTTAAGTCAGTACTATAGAGAGTACTACAGTCAGTACTATAGAGAGTACTACAGAGAGTACTACAGTCAGTACTATAGAGAGTACTACAGAGAGTACTACAGAGAGTACTACAGTCAGTACTATAGAGAGTACTACAGAGAGTACTTCAGTCAGTATTATAGAGAGTACTACAGAGAATACTTCAGTCAGTACTACAGAGAGTACTTCAGTCAGTACTACAGAGAGTACTACAGAGAGTACTTCAGTCAGTACTATAGAGAGTACTACAGAGAGTACTTCAGTCAGTACTACAGAGAGTACTACAGAGAGAACTTCAGTCAGTACTATAGAGAGTACTACAGAGAGTACTTCAGTCAGTACTACAGAGAGTACTACAGAGAGTACTTCAGTCAGTACTACAGTCAGTACTATAGAGAGTACTACAGAGAGTACTACAGTCAGAACTATAGAGAGTACTACAGACAGTACTTCAGTCAGTACTATAGAGAGTACTACAGAGAGTACTTCAGTCAGTACTACAGAGAGTACTACAGAGAGTACTTCAGTTAGTACTACAGAGAGTACTACAGAGAGTACTACAGAGAGTACTTCAGTCAGTACTACGGAGAGTACTTCAGTCAGTACTACAGAGAGTACTACAGAGAGTACTTCAGTCAGTACTACAGAGAGTATTTCAGTCAGTACTACAGAGAGTACTTCAGTCAGTACTTCAGTCAGTACTACAGTCAGTACTGCAGTCAATACTACATTCAGTACTGCAGTGAGTACTGCAGTGAGTACTACAGTGAGTACTGCAGTGAGTACTACAGTCAGTACTGCAGTGAGTATTGCAGTGAGTACTGCAGTGAGTACTACAGAGAGTACTATAGTCAGTACTATAGAGAGTACAACAGAGAGTACTACAGTCAGTACTATAGAGAGTACTACAGAGAGTACTACAGTCAGTACTACAGAGAGTACTACAGAGAGTACTACAGAGAGTACTACAGTCAGTACTATAGAGAGTACTACAGAGAGTACTACAGAGTGTACTACAGTCAGTACTATAGAGAGTACTACAGAGAGTACTACAGTCAGTACTATAGAGAGTACTACAGAGAGTACTACAGAGAGTACTACAGTCAGTACTACAGAGAGTACTACAGAGAGTACTTCCGTCAGTATTATAGAGAGTACTACAGAGAGTACTACAATCAGTACTACAGAGAGTACTACAGAGAGTACTACAGTCAGTACTATAGAGAGTACTACAGAGAGTACTAAAGAGAGTACTACAGTCAGTACTGTAGAGAGTACTACAGAGAGTACTTCAGTCAGTACTATAGAGAGTACTACAGAGAGTACTACAGAGAGTACTACAGTCAGTACTGTAGAGAGTACTACAGAGAGTACTTCAGTCAGTACTATAGAGAGTACTACAGAGAGTACTACAGAGAGTACTACAGTCAGTACTATAGAGAGTACTACAGAGAGTACTACAGAGAGTACTACAGGCAGTACTATAAAGAGTACTACAGAGACTACTACAGTCAGTACTATAGAGAGTACTACAGAGAGTACTACAGTCAGTACTATAGAGAGTAATACAGAGAGTACTACAGTCAGTACTACAGAGAGTACTACAGAGAGTACTACAGTCAGTACTATAGAGAGTACTACAGAGAGTACTACAGAGAGTACTACAGTCAGTACTGTAGAGAGTACTACAGAGAGTACTTCAGTCAGTACTATAGAGAGTACAACAGAGAGTACTACAGAGAGTACTACAGTCAGTACTATAGAAAGTACTATAGAGAGTACTTCAGTCAGTACTACAGAGAGTACTACAAAGAGTACTTCAGTCAGTACTACAGAGAGTACTACAGAGAGTACTACAGAGAGTACTTCAGTCAGTACTACAGAGAGTACTTCAGTCAGTACTACAGAGAGTACTACAGAGAGTACTTCAGTCAGTACTATAGAGAGTACTACAGTCAGTACTATAGAGAGTACTACAGAGAGTACTACAGTCAGTACTATAGAGAGTACTACAGAGAGTACTTCAGTCAGTACTACAGAGAGTACTACAGAGAGTACTACAATCAGTACTACAGAGAGTACTACAGAGAGTACTACAGAGAGTACTACAGTCAGTACTATAGAGAGTACTACAGAGAGTACTACAGAGTGTACTACAGTCAGTACTATAGAGAGTACTACAGAGAGTACTACAGTCAGTACTATAGAGAGTACTACAGAGAGTACTACAGAGAGTACTACAGTCAGTACTATAGAGAGTACTACAGAGAGTACTTCAGTCATTATTATAGAGAGTACTACAGAGAGTACTACAATCAGTACTACAGAGAGTACTACAGAGAGTACTACAGTCAGTACTATAGAGAGTACTACAGAGAGTACTAAAGAGAGTACTACAGTCAGTACTGTAGAGAGTACTACAGAGAGTACTTCAGTCAGTACTATAGAGAGTACTACAGAGAGTACTACAGAGAGTACTACAGTCAGTACTGTAGAGAGTACTACAGAGAGTACTTCAGTCAGTACTATAGAGAGTACTACAGAGAGTACTACAGAGAGTGCTACAGTCAGTACTATAGAGAGTACTACAGAGAATACTACAGAGAGTACTACAGAGAGTACTACAGTCAGTACTATAGAGAGTAATACAGAGAGTACTACAGAGAGTACTACAGAGAGTACTACAGGCAGTACTATAGAGAGTACTACAGAGACTACTACAGTCAGTACTATAGAGAGTACTACAGAGAGTACTACAGTCAGTACTATAGAGAGTACTACAGAGAGTACTACAGTCAGTACTATAGAGAGTACTACAGAGAGTACTACAGAGAGTACTACAGTCAGTACTATAGAGAGTACTACAGAGAGTACTAGAGAGAGTACTTGAGTCAGTACTACAGAGAGTACTACAGAGAGTACTTCAGTCAGTACTATAGAGAGTACTACAGAGAGTACTACAGTCAGTACTATAGAGAGTACTACAGAGAGTACTACAGAGATTACTACAGTCAGTACTATAGAGAGTACTACAGAGAGTACTACAGTCAGTACTATAGAGAGTACTACAGTCAGTACTATAGAGAGTACTACAGAGAGTACTACAGTCAGTACTATAGAGAGTACTACAGAGAGTACTACAGTCAGTACTATAGAGAGTATTACAGAGAGTACTTCAGTCAGTATTATAGAGAGTACTACAGAGAATACTTCAGTCAGTACTACAGAGAGTACTTCAGTCAGTACTACAGAGAGAACTACAGAGAGTACTTCAGTCAGTACTATAGAGAGTACTACAGAGAGTACTTCAGTCAGTACTATAGAGAGTACTACAGAGAGTACTACAGTCAGTATTATAGAGAGTACTACAGAGAGTACTACAGTCAGTACTATAGAGAGTACTACAGACAGTACTTCAGTCAGTACTATAAAGAGTACTACAGAGAGTACTTCAGTCAGTACTACAGAGAGTACTACAGAGAGTACTTCAGTCAGTACTACAGAGAGTACTACAGAGAGTACTACAGAGAATACTTCAGTCAGTACTACAGAGAGCACTTCAGTCAGTACTACAGAGAGTACTACAGAGAGTACTTCAGTCAGTACTATAGAGAGTACTACAGTCAGTACTATAGAGAGTACTACAGAGAGTACTACAGTCAGTACTATAGAGAGTACTACAGAGAGTACTACAGTCAGTACTATAGAGAGTACTACAGAGAGTACTACAGTCAGTACTATAGAGAGTACTACAGAGAGTACTACAGAGAGTACTACAGTCAGTACTATAGAGAGTACTACAGAGAGTACTAGTGAGAGTACTTGAGTCAGTACTACAGAGAGTACTACAGAGAGTACTTCAGTCAGTACTATAGAGAGTACTACAGAGAGTACTACAGTCAGTACTATAGAGAGTACTACAGAGAGTACTACAGAGATTACTACAGTCAGTACGATAGAGAGTACTACAGAGAGTACTACAGTCAGTACTATAGAGAGTACTACAGTCAGTACTATAGAGAGTACTACAGAGAGTACTACAGTCAGTACTATAGAGAGTACTACAGAGAGTACTACAGTCAGTACTATAGAGAGTATTACAGAGAGTACTTCAGTCAGTATTATAGAGAGTACTACAGAGAATACTTCAGTCAGTACTACAGAGAGTACTTCAGTCAGTACTACAGAGAGAACTACAGAGAGTACTTCAGTCAGTACTATAGAGAGTACTACAGAGAGTACTTCAGTCAGTACTATAGAGAGTACTACAGAGAGTACTACAGTCAGTACTATAGAGAGTACTACAGAGAGTACTACAGTCAGTACTATAGAGAGTACTACAGACAGTACTTCAGTCAGTACTATAAAGAGTACTACAGAGAGTACTTCAGTCAGTACTACAGAGAGTACTACAGAGAGTACTTCAGTCAGTACTACAGAGAGTACTACAGAGAGTACTACAGAGAATACTTCAGTCAGTACTACAGAGAGCACTTCAGTCAGTACTACAGAGAGTACTACAGAGAGTACTTCAGTCAGTACTATAGAGAGTACTACAGTCAGTACTATAGAGAGTACTACAGAGAGTACTACAGTCAGTACTATAGAGAGTTGTAGCAACTCATAACGTAATAACGTCTCTTAACGTAATAATGGCTCTTAACGTAATAACTGAAATATAATAAATGTTCATAACGTAATAATCGACTCTTAATGTAATAAAATCATGAGCGCATAACGTAATAACATCTTTGCGCATAACGTAATAATGTAATAACCTATTACGTTATGAGCTCCACTATATAGTAACTCATAATGTAATAAAACCTCATAATGTAATAATGTCTTATACTGTGAGAAAAGCTGCATTAACACTGTTTATCTAAAAAAGGAATGGTTTTCAGTATATTATATGTAAATTAGAGAAACTGAGTAGCCTTTTATTTGATAGTTCTGTATTCTTACATTTTGTATGGCACCGATGAGCTTTGTTTTGGGTCATTGAGAATACTGCACTCACATCTACTGACTACTGCAGGTAAGCAGAACATTTTGTAACCTCTAAAGTTGAATTAATTGTTAAATGAATCCATCCACCATGTTTTTAATTGTGTGGTAAGCAGAACTTTTTGTAACCTCTAAAGTTGAATTAATTGTTAAATGAATCCATCCACCATGTTTTTAATTGTGTGTTAAGATGCTTCTTTGCACAATCTTTGTTGTGCCTTCACTAGGAGCTATTTTAGCTAGCATGTATTATAGCTAGCTAATGGACATGTTGGACTTAATTTTAATGCAGGAAGTTGTTTCTCTGTCTGTGTTACATTCTGAAGTTAAAGTAAAATCCACAAAAAAACATTTGTTGACACGCTTCCCTACTTTAGAATGTGGCACCTTGTCTTGTGTGTGTGTGTGTGTGTGTGTGTGCTGTCTGCATACCTCACCCCAATGTTAATTGAATCAATGAATTTTGTTTCAATTTCAGAAAATGAACAATGAGATTGCTGAACTGTATCTTGGTACTGTACACAATGGGCCTTTTGGTCAGTGACGTTCAAGGCCATGGAAACAAAATGATGGATGATGAAACGTATGACGTTATCATTAAAGCACTGAGAGGAGAATTTCACATTCCTGTGAAAGAAAGAACAAGGCTCCAACGCTCTGCCCTGGTTCGTCTCTGGAGGAATAAGCACTTGTTTCGGCTATCAGATGACAACAAATCATTACTGTACAATGGAAAATTGGTTGTGAAAAAGTCATGCCTTAAAGGTATTGTGAAGAAAGGGCTTGAAGAGACCAAGGGATGTGGTGCCAGAAAACTTAATGTGTACTTAAGTGATCAGTATTGTGGGATCAGCACAAGAAATGTTCAGAAAGTATTGGACAGGTCCAGGCGCTATCATCTTCACAGAGCTACTTTTGAAACAAGGCCATTCCCAAGCCCATTATGGCTAAAACAGTCCGTCATCAAATCGACCTCCTAGACATGGGGAAATGGGCTGTCAAACTTAGAAATGTTCGCTATAGGTACATCCTAACCGTCCTTGACGTATGTAGCAGATATGTCTGGCTACGCCCACTGAGGAGCAAAGAGAGCAAAGAGGTTGCTAAACATCTTGCTGAAATCTACACTGAACATGGCCCACCTAAAATTTTGCAGCATGATCAGGGCAAAGAATTCAAAGGTGCAGTCAAAAGCTGATGGAATCATATCATGTCAAAGTCATTCAGAGCTCTCCCTATCACCCCAGAGCCAAGGTAAAGTTGAAAGAACACACCGGGTGCTACGTCGCAAAATCATGTATGATTTTGTACATTTCAAACAAGGAGGTGTTAACTGGGTAGCACATATGCCAGCATATGCAAAAGTAATGAATCTGGACAAAAAAGAGGTTCTAAACTGGATGTCTCCTTTTGAAGTGTACTATGGACGAAAGAATAACATCAAGACTCATGCCTCATCCAACAATGCCGGTGATGCTAGCCCCGACTCAGTTTCTGAAGACTTCGAAGAGAACATGGCTGAGTTTGAGGAAAAGCGGAGGAAAATACGAAGGCGAGCACTAAAGGCTACAGAGCGTTGCATGAAACGTTTAACTAAACTCAGGGTAAATCCACCTTCATCAGTTTACAATGTACAGGACAGAGTGTTGGTGAGGGTCAGCAAAGGGCCAAGATTTTCAAAACGTTATGCTGTGGTACCAGGTATAGTTCTCCAAAGAAATGCTGATCTGTCAAAATATAAAGTCAAGATCCAAATACCAGGCAGCCCAAACCACCAAGATATCAAATGGCTCTCAGTGTGTGATTTGTCAAGTGCCACAAGAGAGCAGGAGAAGCAGCGTTTCAAGCACAAGGCCAAAAACATCTGCGCATAAAGTTGCTACAGCCCATCACACATGAAATGAGGTTGGAGTCGCTCACGGTTTCAGGACTCTGACCCAGATGGCAGCTGCCAGTATGCAGCTATGGCTGACCAACTTGTGAAACTTGGAATTTTTCGGTCTGCAGATTCTCTAAGGCACCAAATTGTATCCGATCTAATGCTTCACCCACATGCCATGAATGGAATTCACCTTTCTAATTATGTGGCGGAACAATGGGATGACTATGTGCAAAGAATGCAGTACAGTGGTACATACGGCGATCATCTGACTCTACAAAGAGCGACCACAATATTCAATGTGCAGTTTATGATTGTGTCAACACTCGGTGCTGATGCAACAGCAATACTATCCCCACAGGGTCACTATAATGAAAGTCTGCCATTGCTGATCCTAGGGCATTTCGCTGAAGGTCATGTGGACCATTATGTGAGTCTTGATGGTCCAGTCAGACCATTGATAGAAAGAATACTGGAAGCAGAGAAGCAGAGGGTACTTCTTAATGATTCTGACCACCATTCAGACCCTGATTCTAACCACAATTCAGACCCTGATTCTGAGCACGATTCAAACCCTGACCCTGACCACCATTATGACCCTGACCGCCATTCACTCTCTGACCGCCATTCAAACCTTGACTCTGACCGCCATTCACACCCTGACTCTGACCGTCATTCAGACTCTGACTCTGACCGCCATTCAGACTCTGACTCTGACCGCCATTCAAACCCTGACTCTGACCGTCATTCACACCCTGACTCTGACCGCCATTCAAACCCTAACTCTGACCACCATTCAGATCCTGACCATCATTCAAACCCTGACCCAAACCCTGACCGCCATTCAAACTCTGACTGCCATTCACACCCTGACTCTGACCGCCATTCACACCCTGACTCTGACTGCCATTCAAACCCTGACTCTGACCGCCACTCTGATGTTAACTCCATCCATCACTACATTGATCCTCATGATGACATGGTTTTGGAGGCACCAAATGTGGACCTCAACACCGTCCATCACATTGACCCTGATTTTGTTCCTGCTGTTCCTGCTGAAACTCTCTCTCCTAACTTGCCTGTGCTGATATTATCATCAATCATCCAGTATAGCCTAATGATGGATATGACAATGAGGGGCACATTTAACAGAGTTTCCAGCTTATTCAGAGAGTTAACCCTGCCCTTTCTTCCCAGCATTTATAGCCGTGATTCTTTGGTTGAATCTTTAAACATTAAGAAGGATAATGACTACCGTATCAGTATTAGCAACCTATATAAAGCAGCTGGACGCAACAGCGGCCTTGCGATCAAGATCAGGGAGCTCTTCAGCCAAAATGCCAAGTGGTTTACAGCATGGATTGTGATTCGGCACATGTTGTCTGGGTGGTACCGTATCACTGATATATATTGGACAAAATAATGTTGGAATACCATTCATCTGTTGAATCCCTTATTTTTGTGATCACAAGCGCAATGCCTGAAAACTAGAGTGGACTGGACTGTATTTTTGTTGGTTATATATTTGAATTATAACTATAATTTCTGAATGTGCATTATTTGTATATATTGTTTAGTTAAATTATATATTTTTTACTTGGGAATCCTAACAGGCTGTTTATAATTGTTCCTTATTACTGAATATTTTCAAAGCGCATTCATGTTTTGTGTGATCACCATGTTTCAGGTTAAGTGTACAGTTTTACAAGTTCCAAAATAAAGCAGATTTAATGTTTTTCTGCTTGTATCATGTATTTAATGTAAGTAGTAAGGACATGTTTAAAAGGCATTAACTTAATGAATGCATTATTAGTCATTAACTAACATTAATTGATTAAATAATGTTGGTTAGTTGATTCTTAGTTGTTGATTCATAATCATGATGAATTATTAAACATTAATTCACAGTTATTAATAATATTATTTAGTTATTATGAATTATAACAATTATATTAATATATAATAACAATATATTATAACATTTATAACAATTATTCTTAGGTACTTCGACCAAGGGGGGTTATGTTTTGCCAGGGTTTGTCAATACTTTTATATGCTATCAGTGGTTACAACACCAACAAAAACCAGACAAACAAACAAAATAAACAGAAACTTCATTACTCACAAGGGGTGACTGAACTGACCAGATGGATATCTAAGCTCAAAGTGCATTTTGAGTTATTATAATGTATTGCTTAACATTAATTAACATATTAGTTATTCCATTACTCAGAAGTCAATTAATTTCTTCTGATTAGAGTAAATTGAAATGTCAAAAATAGAAACTTGCTGTCTATGGCCAAATTTGAAAAATGGAGAAAATCGCGGTTTTCATTTATGAAGTTTAATTTTCCCAGTCACAATGAGTACTTAGAATTTGATGGTTGTGGTAAGTATTCATGTAAAAGGTCACATTTGTTAATGGGCAACATGAATTCTGGACATAAACTACTAAAAATATTACACAGTGCACCTTTAATAAACAATAGGATTGCTTCAAAAGCGCTAGTTAACCGTTAACGTTTCACCTTGCAGCAATGGCAAAGGTAAAAAAAAATGATAATGCAAATTTAAGGCTACTAAAATAAAAGGCTACTCACTTTCTCTAATTTACATATAATATACTGAAAACCATTCCTTTTTTAGATAAACAGTGTTAATGCAGCTTTTCTCACAGTATAAGACATTATTACGTTATGAGGTTTTATTACATTATGAGTTGCTATATAGTGGAGCTCATAATGTAATAGGTTATTACATTATTACGTTATGCGCAAAGATGTTATTACATTATGCGCTCATGATTTTATTACATTCAGAGTCGATTATTACGTTATGAACATTTATTACATTTCAGTTATTACGTTAAGAGCCGTTATTACGTTAAGAGCCGTTATTATGTTATGAGTTGCTACAAGAGTACTACAGAGAGTACTACAGAGAGTACTACAGTCAGTACTATAGAGAGTACTACAGAGAGTACTTCAGTCAGTATTATAGAGAGTACTACAGAGAATACTTCAGTCAGTACTACAGAGAGTACTTCAGTCAGTACTACAGAGAGTACTACAGAGAGTACTTCAGTCAGTACTATAGAGAGTACTACAGAGAGTACTTCAGTCAGTACTACAGAGAGTACTACAGAGAGAACTTCAGTCAGTACTATAGAGAGTACTACAGAGAGTACTTCAGTCAGTACTACAGAGAGTACTACAGAGAGTACTTCAGTCAGTACTACAGTCAGTACTATAGAGAGTACTACAGAGAGTACTACAGTCAGTACTATAGAGAGTACTACAGACAGTACTTCAGTCAGTACTATAGAGAGTACTACAGAGAGTACTTCAGTCAGTACTACATAGAGTACTACAGAGAGTACTTCAGTTAGTACTACAGAGAGTACTACAGAGAGTACTACAGAGAGTACTTCAGTCAGTACTACAGAGAGTACTTCAGTCAGTACTACAGAGAGTACTACAGAGAGTATTTCAGTCAGTACTACAGAGAGTACTTCAGTCAGTACTTCAGTCAGTACTACAGTCAGTACTGCAGTCAATACTACATTCAGTACTGCAGTGAGTACTGCAGTGAGTACTACAGTGAGTACTGCAGTGAGTACTACAGTCAGTACTGCAGTGAGTATTGCAGTGAGTACTGCAGTGAGTACTACAGAGAGTACTATAGTCAGTACTATAGAGAGTACAACAGAGAGTACTACAGTCAGTACTATAGAGAGTACTACAGAGAGTACTACAGTCAGTACTACAGAGAGTACTACAGAGAGTACTACAGTCAGTACTATAGAGAGTACTACAGAGAGTACTACAGAGAGTACTACAGTCAGTACTGTAGAGAGTACTACAGAGAGTACTTCAGTCAGTACTATAGAGAGTACAACAGAGAGTAATACAGAGAGTACTACAGTCAGTACTATAGAGAGTACTACAGAGAGTACTTCAGTCAGTACTACAGAGAGTACTACAAAGAGTACTTCAGTCAGTACTACAGAGAGTACTACAGAGAGTACTACAGAGAGTACTTCAGTCAGTACTACAGAGAGTACTTCAGTCAGTACTACAGAGAGTACTACAGAGAGTACTTCAGTCAGTACTATAGAGAGTACTACAGTCAGTACTATAGAGAGTACTACAGAGAGTACTACAGTCAGTACTATAGAGAGTACTACAGAGAGTACTTCAGTCAGTACTACAGAGAGTACTACAGAGAGTACTACAATCAGTACTACAGAGAGTACTACAGAGAGTACTACAGAGAGTACTACAGTCAGTACTATAGAGAGTACTACAGAGAGTACTACAGAGTGTACTACAGTCAGTACTATAGAGAGTACTACAGAGAGTACTACAGTCAGTACTATAGAGAGTACTACAGAGAGTACTACAGAGAGTACTACAGTCAGTACTATAGAGAGTACTACAGAGAGTACTTCAGTCAGTATTATAGAGAGTACTACAGAGAGTACTACAATCAGTACTACAGAGAGTACTACAGAGAGTACTACAGTCAGTACTATAGAGAGTACTACAGAGAGTACTAAAGAGAGTACTACAGTCAGTACTATAGAGAGTACTACAGAGAATACTACAGAGAGTACTACAGAGAGTACTACAGTCAGTACTATAGAGAGTAATACAGAGAGTACTACAGAGAGTACTACAGAGAGTACTACAGGCAGTACTATAGAGAGTACTACAGAGACTACTACAGTCAGTACTATAGAGAGTACTACAGAGAGTACTACAGTCAGTACTATAGAGAGTACTACAGAGAGTACTACAGTCAGTACTATAGAGAGTACTACAGAGAGTACTACAGAGAGTACTACAGTCAGTACTATAGAGAGTACTACAGAGAGTACTACAGAGAGTACTTGAGTCAGTACTACAGAGAGTACTACAGAGAGTACTTCAGTCAGTACTATAGAGAGTACCACAGAGAGTACTACAGTCAGTACTATAGAGAGTACTACAGAGAGTACTACAGAGATTACTACAGTCAGTACTATAGAGAGTACTACAGAGAGTACTACAGTCAGTACTATAGAGAGTACTACAGTCAGTACTATAGAGAGTACTACAGAGAGTACTACAGTCAGTACTATAGAGAGTACTACAGAGAGTACTACAGTCAGTACTATAGAGAGTATTACAGAGAGTACTTCAGTCAGTATTATAGAGAGTACTACAGAGAATACTTCAGTCAGTACTACAGAGAGTACTTCAGTCAGTACTACAGAGAGAACTACAGAGAGTACTTCAGTCAGTACTATAGAGAGTACTACAGAGAGTACTTCAGTCAGTACTATAGAGAGTACTACAGAGAGTACTACAGTCAGTACTATAGAGAGTACTACAGAGAGTACTACAGTCAGTACTATAGAGAGTACTACAGACAGTACTTCAGTCAGTACTATAAAGAGTACTACAGAGAGTACTTCAGTCAGTACTACAGAGAGTACTTCAGTCAGTACTACAGAGAGTACTACAGAGAGTACTACAGAGAATACTTCAGTCAGTACTACAGAGAGCACTTCAGTCAGTACTACAGAGAGTACTACAGAGAGTACTTCAGTCAGTACTATAGAGAGTACTACAGTCAGTACTATAGAGAGTACTACAGAGAGTACTACAATCAGTACTATAGAGAGTACTACAGAGAGTACTACAGAGAGTACTACAGTCAGTACTATAGAGAGTACTACAGAGAGTACTTCAGTCAGTATTATAGAGAGTACTACAGAGAATACTTCAGTCAGTACTACAGAGAGTACTTCAGTCAGTACTACAGAGAGTACTACAGAGAGTACTTCAGTCAGTACTATAGAGAGTACTACAGAGAGTACTTCAGTCAGTACTACAGAGAGTACTACAGAGAGAACTTCAGTCAGTACTATAGAGAGTACTACAGAGAGTACTTCAGTCAGTACTACAGAGAGTACTACAGAGAGTACTTCAGTCAGTACTACAGTCAGTACTATAGAGAGTACTACAGAGAGTACTACAGTCAGTACTATAGAGAGTACTACAGACAGTACTTCAGTCAGTACTATAGAGAGTACTACAGAGAGTACTTCAGTCAGTACTACAGAGAGTACTACAGAGAGTACTTCAGTTAGTACTACAGAGAGTACTACAGAGAGTACTACAGAGAGTCCTTCAGTCAGTACTACAGAGAGTACTTCAGTCAGTACTACAGAGAGTACTACAGAGAGTATTTCAGTCAGTACTACAGAGAGTACTTCAGTCAGTACTTCAGTCAGTACTACAGTCAGTACTGCAGTCAATACTACATTCAGTACTGCAGTGAGTACTGCAGTGAGTACTACAGTGAGTACTGCAGTGAGTACTACAGTCAGTACTGCAGTGAGTATTGCAGCGAGTACTGCAGTGAGTACTACAGAGAGTACTATAGTCAGTACTATAGAGAGTACAACAGAGAGTACTACAGAGAGTACTACAGTCAGTACTATAGAGAGTACTACAGAGAGTACTACAGTCAGTACTATAGAGAGTACTACAGAGAGTACTACAGTCAGTACTATAGAGAGTACTACAGTCAGTACTATAGAGAGTATTACAGGGAGTACTACAGTCAGTACTATAGAGAGTACTACAGAGAGTACTACAGTCAGTACTATAGAGAGTACTACAGAGAGTACTACAGTCAGTACTGCAGTGAGTACTGCAGTGAGTACTGCAGTGAGTACTACAGAGAGTACTACAGTCAGTACTATAGAGAGTACTATAGAGAGTACTACAGAGAGTACTACAGTCAGTACTGTAGAGAGTACTACAGAGAGTACTACAGAGAGTACTACAGTCAGTACTATAGAGAGTACTACAGAGAGTACTACAATCAGTACTATAGAGAGTACTACAGAGAGTACTACAGTCAGAACTATAGAGAGTACTACAGAGAGTACTTCAGTCAGTACTACAGAGAGTACTACAGGGAGTACTTCAGTCAGTTTTATAGAGAGTACTACAGAGAGTACTTCAGTCAGTACTACAGAGAGTACTAAAGTCAGTACTATAGAGAGTACTACAGAGAGTACTACAGTCAGTACTATAGAGAGTACTACAGAGAGTACTACAGAGAGTACTACAGAGAGTACTTCAGTCAGTACTACAGAGAGTACTACAGAGAGTACTTCAGTCAGTATTATAGAGAGTACTACAGAGAGTACTTCAGTCAGTACTACAGAGAGTTCTTCAGTCAGTCCTACAGAGAGTACTACAGAGAGTACTTCAGTCAGTACTATAGAGAGTACTACAGAGAGTTCTTCAGTCAGTACTACAGAGAGTACTATAGAGAGTACTTCAGTCAGTACTATAGAGAGTACTACAGAGAGTACTTCAGTCAGTACTACAAAGAGTACTACAGAGAGTACTTCAGTCAGTCCTATAGAGAGTACTGCAGAGAGTACTACAGTCATTACTATAGAGAGTACTACAGTCAGTACTATAGAGAGTACTACAGAGAGTACTACAGAGAGTACTACAGCCAGTACCACAGAGAGTACTACAGAGCCTACTACAGACAGTACTACAGAGAGTACTACAGAGAGTACTACAGGAGAGTACTACAGAGAGAGTACTACAGAGGGTACTACAGAGAGTACTACAGTCAGTACTACAGAGAGTACTACAGAGAGTACTACAGAGAGTACTACAGTCAGTACTACAGAGAGTACTACAGTCAGTACTACAGAGAGTACTACAGAGAGTACTACAGAGAGTACTACAGTCAGTACTACAGAGAGTACTACAGAGAGTACTACAGAGAGTACTACAGAGAGTACTACAGTCAGTACTGCAGTCAGTACTACAGAGAGTACTACAGTCAGTACTATAGAGAGTACTACAGTCAGTACTACAGAGAGTACTACAGAGAGTACTACAGAGAGTACTACAGTCAGTACTACAGAGAGTACTACAGAGAGTACTACAGTCAGTACTACAGAGAGTACTACAGAGAGTACTACAGTCAGTACTACAGAGAGTACTACAGTCAGTACTACAGAGAGTACTACAGAGAGTACTACAGTCAGTACTACAGAGAGTACTACAGAGAGTACTACAGAGAGTACTACAGAGAGTACTACAGTCAGTACTACAGAGAGTACTACAGTCAGTACTATAGAGAGTACTACAGAGAGTACTACAGAGAGTACTACAGCCAGTACCACAGAGAGTACTACAGCCAGTACCGTAGAGAGTACTACAGAGAGGACTTCAGTCAGTACTACAGAGAGTACTACAGAGAGTACTACAGAGAGTACTTCACTCAGTTCTATAGAGAGTACTACAGAGAGTACTTCAGTCAGTACTACAGAGAGTACTACAGTAAGTACTTCAGTCAGTACTACAGAGAGTACTTCAGTCAGTACTACAGAGAGTACTACAGAGAGTACTTCAGTCAGTACTACAGAGAGTACTACAGAGAGTACTTCAGTCAGTACTATAGAGAGTACTAGAGAGAGTACTACAGTCAGTACTATAGAGAGTACTACAGAGAGTACTACAGAGAGTACTACAGTCAGTACTATAGAGAGTACTACAGAGAGTACTTCAGTCAGTATTATAGAGAGTACTACAGAGAATACTTCAGTGAGTACTACAGGGAGTACTTCAGTCAGTACTACAGAGAGTACTACAGAGAGTACTTCAGTCAGTACAATAGAGAGTACCACAGAGAGTACTTCAGTCAGTACTATAGAGAGTACTACAGAGAGTACTTCAGTCAGTACTATAGAGAGTACTACAGAGAGTACTTCAGTCAGTACTACAGAGAGTACTTCAGTCAGTACTACAGTCAGTACTATAGAGAGTACTACAGAGAGTACTACAGTCAGTACTATAGAGAGTACTACAGACAGTACTTCAGTCAGTACTATAGAGAGTACTACAGAGAGTACTTCAGTCAGTACTACAGAGAGTACTACAGAGAGTACTTCAGTCAGTACTACAGAGAGTACTACAGAGAGTACTACAGAGAGTACTTCAGTCAGTCCTACAGAGAGTACTTCAGTCAGTACTACAGAGAGTACTACAGAGAGTACTTCAGTCAGTACTTCAGTCAGTACTACAGTCAGTACTGCAGTCAATACTACAGTCAGTACTGCAGTGAGTACTGCAGTGAGTACTACAGTGAGTACTGCAGTGAGTACTACAGTCAGTACTGCAGTGAGTACTGCAGTGAGTACTACAGAGAGTACTACAGTCAGTACTATAGAGAGAACTACAGAGAGTACTACAGAGAGTACTACAGTCAGTGCTATAGAGAGTACTACAGAGAGTACTACAGAGAGTACTACAGTCAGTACTATAGAGAGTACTACAGAGAGTACTACAGAGAGTACTACAGTCAGTACTATAGAGAGTACTACAGAGAGTACTACAGTCATTACTATAGAGAGTACTACAGTCAGTACTATAGAGAGTACTACAGAGAGTACTACAGTCAGTACTATAGAGAGTACTACAGAGAGTACTACAGTCAGTACTATAGAGAGTACTACAGAGAATACTACAGTCAGTACTGTAGAGAGTACTACAGAGAGTACTACAGAGAGTACTACAATCAGTACTATAGAGAGTACTACAGAGAGTACTACAGTCAGTACTATAGAGAGTACTCCAGAGAGTACTTCAGTCAGTACTACAGAGAGTACTACAGAGAGTACTTCAGCCAGTACTACAGAGAGTACTAAAGTCAGTACTATAGAGAGTACTACAGAGAGTACTACAGAGAGTACTACAGTCAGTACTATAGAGAGTACTACAGAGAGTACTACAGAGAGTACTTCAGTCAGTACTACAGAGAGTACTACAGAGAGTACTTCAGTCAGTATTATAGAGAGTACTTCAGTCAGTACTACAGAGAGTTCTTCAGTCAGTACTACAGAGAGTACTTCAGTCAGTACTACAGAGAGTACTACAGAGAGTACTTCAGTCAGTACTATAGAGAGTACTACAGAGAGTACTTCAGTCAGTACTATAGAGAGTACTACAGAGAGTTCTTCAGTCAGTACTACAGAGAGTACTACAGAGAGTACTTCAGTCAGTACTATAGAGAGTACTACAGAGAGTACTTCAGTCAGTACTACAGAGAGTACTACATTCAGTACTATAGAGAGTACTACAGAGAGTACTAAAGTCAGTACTATAGAGAGTACTACAGTCAGTAATATAGAGAGTACGACAGAGAGTACTACAGCCAGTACCACAGAGAGTACTACAGAGAGTACTACAGCCAGTACTATAGAGAGTACTACAGAAAGTACTTCAGTCAGTACTACAGAGAGTACTACAGAGAGTACTTCACTCAGTTCTATAGAGAGTACTACAGAGAGTACTTCAGTCAGTACTACAGAGAGTACTACAGAGAGTACTTCAGTCAGTACTACAGAAAGTACTTCAGTCAGTACTACAGAGAGTACTTCAGTCAGTACTACAGAGAGTACTACAGAGAGTACTTCAGTCAGTACTACAGAGAGTACTACAGAGAGTACTTCAGTCAGTACTACAGAGAGTATTACAGGGAGTACTTCAGTGAGTACTACAGAGAGTACTTCAGTCAGTACTACAGAGAGTACTTCAGTCAGTACTTCAGTCAGTACTACAGTCCGTACTGCAGTGAGTACTACAGTGAGTACTGCAGTGAGTACTACAGTCAGTACTGCAGTGAGTACTGCAGTGAGTACTGTAGTGAGTACTACAGTGAGTACTGCAGTGAGTACTGCAGTCAGTACTGCAGTGAGTACTACAGTCAGTACTGCAGTGAGTACTGCAGTGAGTACTGCAGTGAGTACTACAGTGAGTACTGCAGTGAGTACTGCAGTGAGTACTGCAGTGAGTACTGCAGTGAGTACTACAGTGAGTACTGCAGTGAGTACTGCAGTGAGTACTACAGTGAGTACTGCAGTGAGTACTGCAGTGAGTTCTGCAGTGAGTACTGCAGTGAGTACTGCAGTGAGTACTGCAGTGAGTACTGCAGTGAGTACTACAGTGAGTACTACAGTGAGTACTGCAGTGAGTACTACAGTGAGTACTACAGTGAGTACTGCAGTGAGTACTGCAGTGAGTACTGCAGTGAGTACTACAGTGAGTACTGCAGTGAGTACTGCAGTGAGTACTACAGTGAGTACTACAGTGAGTACTGCAGTGAGTACTACAGTGAGTACTGCAGTGAGTACTACAGTGAGTACTGCAGTGAGTACTACAGTGAGTACTGCAGTGAGTACTGCAGTGAGTACTACAGTGAGTACTGCAGTGAGTACTGCAGTGAGTACTACAGTGAGTACTGCAGTGAGTACTACAGTGAGTACTGCAGTGAGTACTACAGTGAGTACTGCAGTGAGTACTACAGTGAGTACTGCAGTGAGTACTGCAGTGAGTACTGCAGTGAGTACTACAGTGAGTACTGCAGTGAGTACTGCAGTGAGTACTGCAGTGAGTACTGCAGTGAGTACTGCAGTGAGTACTACAGTGAGTACTGCAGTGAGTACTGCAGTGAGTACTACAGTGAGTACTGCAGTGAGTACTGCAGTGAGTACTGCAGTGAGTACTGCAGTGAGTACTGCAGTGAGTACTGCAGTGAGTACTACAGTGAGTACTGCAGTGAGTACTGCAGTGAGTACTACAGTGAGTACTGCAGTGAGTACTGCAGTGAGTACTGCAGTGAGTACTGCAGTGAGTACTACAGTGAGTACTGCAGTGAGTACTACAGTGAGTACTGCAGTGAGTACTGCAGTGAGTACTGCAGTGAGTACTACAGTGAGTACTGCAGTGAGTACTGCAGTGAGTACTGCAGTGAGTACTACAGTGAGTACTGCAGTGAGTACTACAGTGAGTACTGCAGTGAGTACTACAGTGAGTACTGCAGTGAGTACTACAGTGAGTACTGCAGTGAGTACTGCAGTGAGTACTACAGTGAGTACTGCAGTGAGTACTGCAGTGAGTACTGCAGTGAGTACTACAGTGAGTACTGCAGTATTTGGCCACACTCCCAGGCTGCCCGGGCCTCTGTGTGGAGTTTGCATGTTCTTCCACAAGCTCCAGTTTCGCTCATTATTCCATAACATGCACCAAATCCTCCATCTGAGACCTGACAGAGACTCTCTCGACCTGCCCCAGTGACACTGAAGAATGGGTCAAATGCAGAGGACACATTTCTCTGCTGGGAAAATAAAATAAAAATGAAAATAAAAATAAATATAAATGCACCTTAACTTTAAGCTTTAGGCCTTTACTATGAAGCTGGCTGAACATATCCTGGGGAAGTGTCTGTTCCACGCAGATACTCACCCAGACAACGGTGCTAAAGATGTGGAAGACGATATTAACTAATCTAGATGTGGAGCAGATAAAATTAATCTGGTCGAAACACAAAATGATGTAATACTGTGAGTTCTCGGGTTTAGTCATTGAAAATATGTGAACCACCAGTCTGTGTGTCCCAGGTTCTCCTCTGGGCTGCACCCTGAAGGTCCCAGAGGGCGCTGTCCCCAATGAGCACGGCACCTGGCTGTACGGCAGAGGAGGCTGGTGTGACGGGCTGCACGTCGTTCCCTGGAGGGTGGATCTCACTGAGCAGGTGGGACACGGACACCTACACGACCCTAAAGAAATTACAAATGAATGAAAGAGTTAAATGTAATATGTTAATATGTTTTCAGTGAATATAGCTTTTTTAAAACAACACAAAAACAACAGTGCGATCTATTATGAAAAGTGTTAGCAGTTCATCCCTTTCCGTGCTCTGTACAGGTGGACTGGAGCAACTCCCTCGTGTACTGTGGTCTGTTCGAGGGCAGAGACCCAAACCCCTCTGCGCAGCCCGGTTACATCATCATGTCCTCCTTTCTCATCTTCTACAAGTGAATGCACTCTGGAAATACTTCTAATCAATTAAAACTATGTCAGTCAATGAAGAATAAACGTGTATTTTCTTAAAGCGTATGAGAGGTTTTCGTGGTTGTTATTATACGCCCGTTGTAATACGGGACGTATTATGGTATGGCGCTGTCCGTCCGTCCGTCCGTCTGTGGACAACCGTCTCACCTAGGAATGTCAAACTTCATGGCTGGACACCCCATGGGTCAAGGATGGAGGCGGTGTGTCGGAATAGGGGGTGAACCCCAAAACAAACAGGGCGACACAAATGTTTGATTACTCGACTTGTTGAGAAGCTTCGACCAATCAGATGCAAATAAAGGTCATGAAGTTCCTTGTTTTGTGATCCCAGACTGACAGAGTGCAGAACCTCCTCGTCTCTCATGAAGCAAAGGGCAGGGCCTGGATGGTCCTTGAATGGGAGACCACTGGTAATTCCTGGTACCACAGAAAGGCACCAAAGGTTTTCATTGTGTTCTCAAGCAAGACACTTCACCCACATCACCTAGTATGAATGTGATGTGTGTTTTTGTTCATTTATACAGACAGAGAAGACACGTGACACTAGTAAATTCAGAGATATGAACCATAAACCAGGTCAAGAAATCTGCAATCTGACAGTTTTGAGACTATTTTAAAACTCGTGTCTTTGCATATCGTGAGACTGTAGTTCAGTCTCTCAAACGTCAAAGCTCCTGGATGTGTCTGAAATAAACACAGTGAACTCAGTCTTCATGAAACTATAATTGCAGTTTTAATCATAAATACACTTTTATTCTGACAAATTACAAATATGCTTTTATAAAATGTTTACAAGGAAACAACAACCAAGAAAAAGGTGTAACAGACAAGTGAGGGCACGGCCTCCACTGCAATTAGTTTAATAACAGTCTGACAGACCAGCAGAACCACAATCTGATCAGTCTTAGAAATAACATTTGACGTGAAAGAAAGTTCAGGTGCTAAATGACATGACACTGATTAATATATTAATTATCTGTATCCCCAATTACTGCATAAATACATTCAAATCAAATATAACTTACTGATCACAATTGTCAATCACAGATTAATTCTATGCTTTATATTTATTTATATTCATTTTGACTGTAAAAATGATAATGAGTCAAAAAGCAGAATGAGCCTCATACAAGTCTCTTATTTTGTTACTGAAATCCAGTTGGTTTAAACCTAAAACGACTCATTCTGATCTGAATCCTCACTATGCACGTTAAGGCACTAGCGACCAAGGTTCAGTTATGATTGTGATATTTTTGTAAACAGTGAGTCCGCGTAGAGTTCCTTTAAATTGTGTCCATGTGATTATGCACGTTGACAGATCCTGAAAACACAAAATACTTGACACTTTTCTCTGCCGTTTTCTCCAGCGCACTGATGAGATGAATATTTACTGTCAAGTGAAGAGGAAGCACGAACATGGCGAGTACACACACAACCCCTATCATTAAGTCTGCCCCTGGGCTACTGCCACTTTGTGCTTTTCTTTCTTCTGGTAATGCTAAACGTACTATTTTCTCAGTACTATTATGATCTTTCTTTTCAATGTTTATTACTGTGCGTTCAGGGGAGAGTCCAGCATCACTTTTGTCACACATCTGGATTGTACAAGTGCACTGTGCTTCACTGGTACCAACATCTGGAGTTGCCTGATGCCTGTATATTCTCCATAGTAGGAACGAGCATATAGCAAGAGCTAGGGCAAAATACAACAACGCCATAATCCAGTAAGGTGGTAGAATCCTCATCATCGGGCTGTAAGCATTAGGCAAACATGTTAAAAGAAATTTGGTGGAGTATAAACATTCTGCTGTCCAGATTTCCTCCAAATTAGACCTCAGTCTGATGTTAAGAGCCCCAAATATGCAAATAGACAAGGTAAAGACATATGCAACATCGTGGTAGTGCAAAGTTGCAAAGCTCTTTCCCGTTTTGTCACGTTCAGCAGCATCGTTTTGCTTGGAATTTTGTTGTTTATTTGTTTCTTGTTCTTGCAGATGTATGATGAACGTTTCCACAATAATTTCAGGTAAAGTCAGGAGGAAGACTGCGCCATATGTGTGACAGATGAAGAGCAGGCAGCGCAAGACGACGGAGTCACCAGCAAAAGGCGTTATGATCTGGTGATGCTCCAAAATCAGCAGGCAACTGAAGAAAACTGTGGAAGAATATGACAGTTAGTAAAGTCAGTTGGAGTGTTTTTAGAGGTAAGCTTTATAACTTTTCTGGTGGAGAGTCCTGCTTTGCTTCGTACCATACATTCATGCATTCATACCATACTCCATAAAATGTACCACAACTAACCCTTATGTAATAGATAACCCTATGTCCTATCCTATTTTTACTTGTACATATACATTTATATAATTAGGCTTATTTGACACCAGTCTCTTGCTATATTTTTATACGCCCGTTTTGAAGACGGGACGTATTATGGTATGGCGCTGTCCGTCCGTCCGTCCGTCCGTCGCTTTGAAGTCTTTGAAGCTTTGAAGTTTAAAGTTCAAAGGTGACACACAGTTCCAGCTGCAGCGGTTGCTAGGCAACGGGAGAGAGAGAATACAAGACAACTACACATTACTTTGTCCGTGCTCTAGCTCGACAACCGTCTCACCTAGGAATGTCAAACTTCATGGCTGGACACCCCATGGGTCAAGGATGTTCCCTATTGATTTCAAGGTCACAGGGTCAAAGGTCAAGGTCACGGCCCGAGCCTTTGCGAAAACCTTGTCAGTATTGGAATCTTCCAAACTGCACCAACAATTCATCTTTAACTAGGTTTGACAAATTTTAACTTAATTCTATATACAATAATTCAAAGTACGGGCGTATTTTGCCCCGCTGCCGGAGCTCTTGTTATATTTAGAATTTAATATTACCATTTATATTTTCTACTCTTTGTTAGTATAATATGCAATGTGGGAGCTGCTGTGTCCAAGTAATTTCTCTTGAGGATCAATAAAGTTTGTCTTAAGTTCCACAGCATTAAATGTACATAACACCATGGAGACAAACAGGTGATGCCACAAGACTAAGTTAAAGATCAGATCTGTGGAGAGGTGACCCCACTCACAGAAAGAGGGCATATATTTCAAGACAATAAAACACCTGTAACTGAATAGAAATGTTACACAATATAACAGTTAATATTACACAAAACTGACTTGTGAGCTTTGAGTCATGTTATAATGTTGCCACCTCCTTAATAAAATACCTGGAATTGTATTTTGTTTCATTCACACATTTGAGTAACCCTGTGGCAGTCTAGAGCTCAAGTTAACAGCGACCTTTTACATTTTTTTCAGAAGAGATTGGCGATTCCAGGGCTGAAATGATCCAAAATGATTCTAGTGAAGGTGTGTGGGTTTTAAAAACACAGTGGAGCACTTCCTGTATTACCACGTGTCATCACAAGCTGGAATGGACTGTTTTCGGTTGGAGAGGAAAACAGCCTAAGTATGCAGGATTTGTGTGAATGAAACAAAATGCATGTGACTGAAACAAAACACAACTCCAGGTATGTTTGCAGTGAGGAAACATTATAACATAGATAAAGAAACAGCGTAATATGGGCGCTTTAACTAAATAAAAGTGTGGCAAAAAAAATTTTATAGTTTAGCTCTTCTTCTCTCCCCTCTAGTAAAAAGTAAGGACCAACCACACATCTGAAACTTGCTCTGCTCAATGTCAGATCTTTGGCTATCTATGGCTTGACTCACAGGTTCTACTGGACTCAGCAAATCCTAAATTCAAATTTGAATCTTAGCCATGAGAAAACAAAAAGAGTGAAGGTGTGCAGTGATTAGATCATTACGTGTTGTCATTTGGGGAGTACGTATCTTTTCAAATGGAGCTAAAATAATCACGGTCCATACTCCTACTTAGTTATATATAAACCTCGAGCACTATCAGTGTATTGATGATTTTACTGAGATGCTTTCTGTCGTATGCACAGACTTGGTGGTTTGGTCAGATCATGTCCCTGACCTGTGGGGTGTCCCAGGACTCTTCCTGTTCAGCCTCTATGGCTGCATATTAACTGAACTAACAGCAGCATGTAATGTGTCCTGTCACAAGGACACAAGGTATGCAGGCAACACTCAGATCTATGTCTCACTGGCAGCAGGTGAATATGGACCAATGGATCAGATCAGACTGATCTCCAGGTCTCTCACTCTAAAACCTTCAAATCAGCTCTTCAGTAGACAAGACTACGGGCTGCTTGTGTACAAGTCTCTCCATGGCCGAGCACCAACACACATCTCTGACATGTTAATGCCATATGAACCATCTGCACTCTGAGGACCGCAGGGACCGGCCTCCTGCTGGTGCCCAGAGTCAGGACTAAACTCGGGGAGTCAGCGTTTCAGTTTTATGCTAAATCTGGAACAGTCTGAGGATGAGAGGCCTCTGCTCTGACATTGTTTAAATCCAGATTCAAAACAGTTTAGGTGCGCAAATGACTGAAGGGTTTTTATTCTGCACTCTTTTATTCTCTTTTAGTTTTGATGATTGTTTATATTTTTCTGTGTTTGTATTGTTATTTTAATTTATTTTGTAAAGCACTTTGAATTACTTTGTGTATCGTGCTATAAAAATAAACTTGCCTTGCCTATATGCAAGTCAAGTCCAAGTCAAATTTACACCCACATCAAGTTCACAAATACAAATATGGACTGGAGACTGACTTATTCCTGAGTCTGAGGCAAATTATTAAACCCTGATTTTTGGATTTTGTTGTTTCTATCAGATTTTGTGAGGGCCTTTCCCTATTCAAAAGGAAAAAAATATTTTTATTTCATTTGCTAACAACAGGATCCCAACCATGCTAAATCTTTCAAATTAGAAAAGAATTCTTATGCATGAAACCCACAAATGCCTTGTGTCTAAAGCCTAGTCAGATTCAGATAACTAACTCATCCCAAAAGGCCATTTCAGTTTTGTAGCTGTCACTCAGAAGAGTAAACCTCTCTAAAACAAGCAAATAAAAAAGAAAGTTATAAAACTCTCACTAAAGGAACAATAAATGATTTGAACACATTCTTAAAAACTAGATTAATACCGTAATTAACATTTTTATGATGGCTTCTGTGTCAAACGCTATTCCAAATTATTTATGAGTCTTCCATTCAACTACTAACCAGGCCCAGTCTTTTTTAGTTTCTAAGCTCAGGCACTGACAAGCAGGTTTGACCACATACTGTTATTGTGTCTATCCATAACACATGAACACATGAAGACACAAAAACTCATCCAGAGCCATAACCAGAAAAACTTAATTTATCTTCTTTTGTACATTCACTTCTTGGGTTCAGTGGAAGATGTATTTATCTTGTTGACACGGTTCAGCTGCTAGCTGCAAGCCACGTTCAGAACTGTCTAGAATTGCACCTAGCAGATGAAACATGTCACCCAGGTAAGTGCATCTCCTGCTGTATTGTCTTTAAAAGAACCCAAGAAGTTGGCTTCCAGAGCCATGTTGTACTTGGGTATTTCCTATGGCCCTTACCTGTTAGGATTACATCAGTGAAAATCAGGAGGCAGTAGCAGCAGAAGGTGATGGGGCTGGTGGTTGAGGTGACCACAGAGCGCACAAAGGGCAGAGAACAGACCAGTTTACAGACACCCAACACTGTGGCTCCCCCCAGCAGGCTGTCCATGATGACTTCTTCCACAGCAACAACATGGAGACACACCGAGAAAATGCTTTGGCCCGAAGGCAAAAGAGCAGCTCAGGAATCTGTAAAACAAAGTAAAGTTAAGGTACACATAATCGTCCTCTGCATTTGACCCTTCCTTCAAACCCATTGGGGCAACCTGTCTAGAGCAGTAGGTAGTAAAGTACATGGGTCTGGGACCCATCCCCAGATGTTGTGAGGACTGCCTAAGCTTCAGGATTTGTACCTAATGTGTATGATGTGGGTTGATGGGGGAAAACCGGACTGTCCGGAGCAAACTCATTCAGACACCAGGAGAAACCTGCAAACTCTGCATAGAAAGGCCCATGTGGGCTGTGAGACAAGAGTGCTAGCCACTCAGTCAAGTCTAATCTTATGTACAAAAAAACATATGAAAAGAATTGGTGGTATTTTGCATTTGTAACAGACATATGCAAGGCACTAAATCAAATATTACAATGGATACAGTATAAAGCTGAATGCAGATTACTTAGTTATTTTAAATTTTGGTTAATATATTCCTTGTATTCTTTTATTGCACAAGATTGTTTGCTTGACACTGTTGCGGGACTCTGGACTTCCAAGCTGTGCAAACCTTCCACTGTCAACATTACCTATAGCAAACTTTCAGTAATAATAATACCAATACACAAAACATGATCAACCACCTAATCTTGTCACATGAGATTTTGTATGCAAATTACACAATAGTACTGCTTTGACTACCTGTACCAACTAATACTGCCAAACAAAGATCAGACAGGAAGTAACAAGATATTTAATAGGGGTGTGTTCAAAAAATCGATACGGGGATACATCGTCGTGGGCCTCTTGGCGATACACGTATCGATACGGAGGCGTCAGTATCGATATTTTACATGCAACAAACATTATTTATCAAGCTTCAGCAAACTGCGTCTGATAAGTGATCCTTGCAATGCGCATTTCGTATTGTCAAAGGCAGCATTCCTTCTGCACTACAGCCTTGTTAAGGCCATATCTTAAGTTTACTTTCATCAAAGGTACATGTCAGCATACAGCCTTGTTAAGCCATGTTTACATTAATAAACTTAACATCCACCCGCGCGCCAGCGGGCGATTACACAACATTAAAAAGTCAAGCCAGATATTCACCGTACTTATTATACGCCCGTTGTAATACGGGACGTATTATGGTATGGCGCTGTCCGTCCGTCCGTCCGTCCGTCTGTGGACACTTCAAAGCTTTGAAGTCTTTGAAGCTTTGTCTTCATGAAAGATCTGAACTCTCTTCTCAAATGTTCTGCTGCTGAAAGCGAGAACAACCCACATTCTCTGCTTCTTTGAGCTTTGACACATTAAAGCTTTGTAGTGTCTTTAAGTTCTGTTGCTGCAATCTGATTGGTGGAATTCCGATTCTAGAATTCTATATACAATAATTCAAAGTACGGGCGTATTTTGCCCCGCTGGCGGAGCTCTTGTTTTTCCAATATTGACATGCTATACATCGTTTGAAAGCTTAATTCCTCAGTAAAACCACCATATCATTCATTTTATGCCACACAGCCCAAAGAGCCATAACTTATAATTCCCGAAAATATTCATTGTATTTCTTACCTTTGAGCCGATTCTGTCGGTCCGAAACGGGTCCAATCCAGGAATAGCTGTGCTCAATTAGTCCGTAACAGTCCACAGAAAAAGAATATCCAGTTGTTATACGCCCGTTGTAAGACGGGACGTATTATGCTATGGCGCTGTCCGTCCGTCCGTCCGTCTGTCTGTCTGTCTGTCTGTCTGTCTGTGGACACTTCAAAGCTTTGACGTCTTTGAAGCTTTGTCTTCATGAAGAGGCAAAAATGTTCTGCTGCTGAAAGCGAGAACAACCCACATTCTCTGCTTCTTTGAGCTTTGACACATTAAAGCTTTGTAGTGTCTTTAAGTTCTGTTGCTGCAATCTGATTGGTGGAATTCCGATTCTAGACTGTGATGATGTCATACTCATACTCCTACTGCAAGAGCCAGATTTCCCTATTGATTATCCGTCCGTCTGTCTGTCCGTCTGTCCGTCTGTCTGTGGACAATTTCTTGTCCGCGCTCTAACTCGACAACCGTCTCACCTAGGAATGTCAAACTTCCAAACTGCACCAACAATTCATCTTTAACTAGGTTTGACAAATTCTAACTTAATTCTATATACAATAATTCAAAGTACGGGCGTATTTTGCCCCACTGGCGGAGCTCTTGTTAAATTCTGACTTGGTTTGATGGGATAGTACCTAACGTCAATATTTAGTTTACCTGAATTTAAGGCAAGTTTATTTGAACAGCACAATTCGCTCACATTCAAAGTGCTTTACAGAATAAGAAATACATTAAAATCACAATACAAACAAATTAAAACATAAATAAAGAGAGAGAGAGACATTAAATGCAGAGTCTGTCTCACATGTTCAGACTGTTCCAGGTTTTAGCTGCATGAATCTGAAACTCTTGACTGACCAGACCAGAGTGGGAGGGACTTTCCACACTCTGGTGCACTCAGAATAATATGAGAGTCCACACTGAAGAGCAGATTGCATTTGTATGTGACCAGTGTGGGAACAGATTTAATACATCAGCACATCAGAGTCCACACTGGAGAGAAGCTGTACAAATGTGACCGACGTAAGAAAACTTTCACTACATCGTCCAGTCTCAGAACACACACGAGACTCCACACTAAGAAATGACGATTAGAGTGTGACCAGTTCAGAAAAGCTGCTTGTCTGAAGGTGCACGCTCTTAAACAAACTAAAGGAGACAAATGTGAACCTAAAGTCAGACTGAAAAAGTTCAGGCTTCACAGACTGCAGATCTGATGTTGTACTGTTTTGCATTATTGTGAAAGTCTTACACCCTGTCTGTAGGGATGTAACGATAACTGAAATATCGTCAAAGGTCTCAATAATATCGTGGACCATCACAATATATTGAAACACAAGTCTCTTTGGTTAAATGAATAGTTCTGATCCTTTGCTCAGTTTCAGTGCAGACGACATGAACAAACAACTGTTCTAAGCACTTTTACATCTTCATTCTTTGGATTCTTGTGAAGGCATTTTTAGAGGAAAACGTCACATATTCACAGTTTTGTGCCTCCACAAAATATTGTAATAAATCTGGTACAGTGAGATGTTTATGGTGAAAATCTGGTCCAGAGAGATTTGGATTTCGTTCCATCCCTAATGACAATAAATGTTGTACCAAATGAACTGGTCAAAGCATTTTAGTCTTGTTATTATGTAGAATATTGTAATATTGCGAGCTTTCCCATAATATCACACTGTGACAGTATCGTATCGTGACTCTTGGATATGGTTAAACCACTACCTGTCAGTGGTCCATCTCCATCTTAAGTCCACTAACCTCTCCTCTGAGGATGGTGAGGTACAGATCCAGGCCAGGAGCAGAGGTGGTTTGAGAGAGGCCTCACAGAGACTGTATTTGTCAGAAATAACAATCCATTTTTGAACAGAAATTGAGGCCTAAAGGCCGCCACACACTACAGGAGAATTTACTCGATTTTGGCTGCGATTTCTTCTTCAGGAGGTTGAGTTCAGGAGGCGTGACCCGACTTTCAGTGTCAGATCAGAACCACCAAACATCAACAACGCGACAGTAACAGCCGATAAAACAGACGGTCAGGAGCGACGGACACAGAGACACAACAAACAAACTCAGGATCGAGCGAAAATAAAGACTTTATTCCTCACCTAATGTAAAGTGGAACATTTAAAGTGCAGCATCTGATCCACATTATCCATAGAAATCGTCCTCCGCAAATAATGACTCCAGTCCACAAAACTGAGCTATTAATCCAGATATAAACGTGTTAAAAGCGTGTGCAAAGATCCTGTAGAACACTCTGGATGGAGCTTTTGAAAGTCAGCAGAGGTAAAAACGAAATAACTTTTGAAGGTTCCCGTGAGTGCGGAAAACTGAAATGAGGAGCGTCCTAAAGCTGTGCAGCTTCAGGAACGACCGGATGATATTGGTGAGGACACGGGTTGGACTGTTTTAAATGAAATGTAATCAATGCAAATCAAAACCGATGTCTGTCACTGGTCTTTTCTGAAGGATCAGGTCAGAATAATCCCCTAAAAATTAACTAATGGAGAAAACCTCGAGAAAAGGACAGAATAGATCAGGGGTGTCAAACTCATTTTGGTCCGGGGGCCGTATGCAACCTACTTTGATCCCAAAAGGGCCGGATCAGAAAACTCAGTTCTCTCTTCAAGTTATTGTATTTTTCTCCGTGTCTCGTAGTGGTGTTTAAGATTATATTCCTCGAGCAACGCCACTTGTTCCAAACACACTGAGCACAGATTTCCCATTCACCTCTGTCAACAAATAAGAATTAGACTATTTTTCTTGGGAAATCCTGAACTCAGCATCTGGGTGGTCATGAGGGTCACGGTCGACATTCAAAACGATCGTCCTTTAAGAGCGTTTGGAAAGAGGAAAGTCTTCATTTGTGCTGCTCTGGTGGGAGTCGCAACGTACAGAAACGCCGGAGACGCTGCTATGCTAAACGGTGCAGAAAATTAACAGAAAAATCTGAAAATTTTAAGTATTTTAATAGAAAAATCAGCCGAGGGCCAGATTAAAGGTCTTGGAGGGCCGGATCTGGCCCCCGGGCCGCATGTTTGACACATGTGGAATAGAATGTGGTGCGTAATGAGAACAGACGTTTAGTTTTCTATTCATTTTGTGTTTCGAGGGAGACTCTGGGATTTGGCCCTCTGCTCTTCTCCACATAATCCACTCACGTTTTTAATCACACTGAAATGTCCCAACCAGTGTCTCATTCGCCTTGTTCCTACAATCATCCATCTTAGATATCAGATATATTAGAGGCCGAGACAACCTTCCGGTGGACGCGCTGTCTCCTTTTCTCATTTAAAACAAAAAAAACAAGTGTCCATTTCAGTTCCAGGCCTCCATATATCAACATTTTAAAGTCTTTTGTGGTTCTCTGTCGTCTGTGGGCACTGGCAGCCCAGCTTCAATTCCGATTAGAGCTATAAGAATCCAGGCTACATACGGCGTCTTTAATCATCATGTTTAAGCATTCCTCCTGCCTGCGTCTCATTTCTCTTTCTTTGCTTCCATCTCCTTGATTCCTTTTCCTTGAGCCTCCATTTTTAATCTGTCAATAGCCACGTTCACACAAGAGCCAAATCCAAATCAATCCAATTCCAAATAAAAATAATTTAATTCTGAGTAAAGTTAATTCCACTTTTAAAAAAGGCCGCGTAAATACTTAATTCCTAATGAAAATTATTATTCAGAATTAAACTTAATTCCGAAGTAAGTGAGGGGTTTATGGGTCAGTGACGTGACGCCTACATTTTCTGTCCAGTTGTAGTTTCCTCAGTTAAAACGTTCAAACTTCATAATAATTCAGCACATTTCTGTAGAACCTCTGACCTCCATGGAACCGAATCGTTTTTTCACAAATCATGAGTTATTCTGCATGTTTTTTGTCTTTAAAGTGTTCAAATGTCATGTGGTGCGACTGTGCATCATGTGGTGCGACTAATAACAGCAGGAATTCTATGGCTGGAGTTTAATAACAGACAAAGTCGATTTGGGTGAACGGTTCTTTAGGCATTTTTCTTCATTTGATGCATTTTCCAGGGCAGTAGTTTGTTCATTAAACACAAGCAGGCGACTGTCATATTGGAGCAAAAGAAAATATCAATATGCATTAAAAATCTAAAGAAATGCAACAGTTTGTTTCTATACACTTCATATTACTCACAACTTAGATTAATATCCAACCATATTTTAGAAAATAAAACTATTTTAAGGTTATTCTCAGTCGCACCACATGACATTTTACACTAAAAATGCTTCATATAAATGTTAAACAGATTTATGCACCTGACACTGGAAATATGTGAAAAAGTTCTATAGAAAATAATATTTTTTATATTTTAAAATTTGCCTGCCTCATCCACGTCTCTTTGGATTTGTGAGCGGGATGTGGGAGTGGGCTGAGGTGTGGCAGCCTCAGACTCAGTTTGTCTTCTTCCTCCTTCTCCCACACTCTTCCCTTCTCCTCCTCAGCTCACAGACGTAAAGTGTGAGGAGAGAATTCTCCAGCTGCTGCTTCATTATCATCGGAATGACTGCGGAAAAAGTTTGGATCGTGTTTGTGTCTGTGGCGTAACGACAAACCGAGATGACAGAAAAGCCGGGAGCAGCTGAAGTGTGAGTTTTCTTCCCAAAGATGTAAATAGGTTTGTGTCGCTGTCCAGTCAGAACCCTTCCCCACCCCCAGACGCTGAACTAAAATAAGGCGATTTAGAAGTGTTTTCCATGTAAACCTCAATTGGGATTTATTATTTCCAAGTAAACTCAAAGGAGAACATTTTAATTCTGAACTATTTAATTCAGAAAACATCATGTAAAACAAGGTCAATCAAATGTGTCGTCTGAAACGGTGTCCCGAAGAAAACCAAAGAAAGAAGGAGTAAACCTGAGGGAGTCTTCAGGAGCAGACATCAAAAATAAATGATCAAACTTTATCAGTTTCAGTTTGCGGGAATGAACTCGGCCACCATGGTACAGGCCTCCTCGAAGCAGTGCACCCGGGCTGTGCTGGGGTTCCACTTTTTGAACTCAGCATGGTGGGTGAGGCGAGGGAGGGTCAGCAGCAGGCACAGTTTACTGTAATCTTCTTTAGTGGGACAGAACTCCTCCAGACTGTTCAGACACTTCACTGCCTCCTGCATGGTGAGCTCCAGCTGCACAATCAAATCAGTGTAAATATTCTGTATCGTGTGGAGCATGTTACAAACGTCCATAAAGGCTTACGTTTCTGGGACATGGGAGGGATATCAAGATTACTCTTGCAAAAACTTTAAAATAATAATTTGTGACCATTTTAAAAGCAAAAAGTAAGTCGCAAGACACTCAAAAAAAATCAACCAAAATGTAATGTGATGTAACTTTACGGTATCATTCAGGAAATTTGATTTCATAAAACTGGTTACATAGCAGATTAATGGTTATCTATTAGACAGTGTGAATGAAAGGGGATTAAGGATTTCACTGTCCTTTGGTTCTTTTGTCAATCATTGTGCATGATTACATAAACTGTGATCTTTCTTCTCACAATAACTGTTAAACAGAAATTTTATATGGTCACATCCTTAAGAGATGAAAATGTATTTTATTTTGGTCTATTTGACATTGTTTCAAATATTAATATAAATGATTATGTCATTTTTTCCATCCGATATCCATCTTTGCTATTATCATGTCATCTGAATCTAGTCAAAAATGTGAAGTATTATAAATATGTATACGTACATTAAGGGGATCGTCTGCAGCAGACATGGCATTATTTACACACAACGCTTCCAAAAACTTCTGTTTGTAAATTATATACCGAAACCTGTAAAACACACAATAAAAAAAGACATCAAAACTCAAGTGATGCCAAAAGGCAAGATTAAAGTAGATTTCATTTGAATACTTCACCGTTTCTTGTCAAATTTCTCCATTAATTCTAGAGGTTGGATAAACTGCATGACCTCATCCCACTGGCCATCGAAAATCAGCTGCCTGATAAAGGGGAAAAAAGTCAAGTTTAGAAAGGTTCTGCAGACATTAAGTTATTCCCTAAAAGTTATCAAGATATTAGAAGAATTAAATGTAAACCCAAAATAAAACTTTGGTGTACACTTGTGTTCTGCTGCACTTTGACATCTGCAGTACAGTTTTATGTCTGCACTTGTAAACTCTGCTATTATTTATGCTTTAGTCAGTCCTGAAGTCTGTATACTGTAAGGGAATAGAGATTATAATATTCCTTCAATGTATCTCTCTATATTTATGTAATATTGTTTCCTGTCAATAATATACAATGCTAGTATATATTTATATTGTGTATTTCTTGTGTCCTCAATAATACTAATACTAATACTAATACTACTACTACTACTACTACTACTACTACTACTACTACTACTACTACTACTACTACTAATAATAATAATAATAATAATGTTGTCATGTCATACCGGAGGAAAAGCATATCATCTGAATAGAGTCCATTGAGGCCACTCTCCTTCTCCAGGGCCAACATACTGATGTGCAGCCTCCTGGAGTTCAGAAAGTCCAGGATGAGTTTGATGACCTCGGCCTCTTTAATATTGATGATTTCCTCGGCTATCATGATTCCAGGAGTCCAAGTTTACAACCTAGAACTGACTAGAAAACAGAAGGAGAAGACCATCAGTCATTTAACAATGTTTGAGAGAAAGCTGTTATTGTTGGAGTAGATTACAAATAAGTACATGCTTTACACTGTAACCTACTGACATCTGCATGACATTAGAAACAAGAGCTCCTCCAGCGGGGCAAAATACGCCCGTACTTTGAATGATTGTATATAGAATTAAGTTAGAATTTGTCAAACCTAGTTAAAGATGAATTGTTGGTGCAGTTTGGAAGTTTGACATTCCTAGGTGAGACGGTTGTGGAGTTAGAGCGCGGACAAGAAATTGTCCACAGACAGACGGACAGACGGACAGACGGACAGACAGACGGACGGATAATCAATAGGGAAATCTGGCTCTTGCAGTAGGAGTATGAGTATGACATCATCACATTCTAGAATCGGAATTTGCCTCTTCATGAAGACAAAGCTTCAAAGACTTCAAAGCTTTGAAGTGTCCACAGACGGACGGACGGACGGACAGCGCCATACCATAATACGTCCCGTCTTACAACGGGCGTATAATAATTCAAAGTACGGGCGTATTTTGCCCCGCTGGCGGAGCTCTTGTTTACACCTAAGGTCACATGAGATATTCATTAAAGCAGCACTATGTAGCTTTTTTGGTACACAACTTCAAGCGGGTAAATGAGAAGGGGAAACAACTGTAACATGGTTAAAAGTCTGAAAAGTAAATTTTGCATGATCTTTAACTACATTTGATTTGACCATAAAAGTGACATAGTGCACCTTTAATGAACTGAGAATTGGTCATTACCTCGACTTTGCACCGGTGCTGCTGCTGCACGACACTGGAGACAGTGCAACTTTGTTTTTTCTCTGTTGAAGATGAGAAAAATATTCAAATACATCTGAGTACACATGGACATGCATCATTAAAGGTGTGTGTGGACTACGTACCCTGAAACGCTGTGTGTTGAACTCCTGGCTGTAGAGGAGTTTGTCGTCTTCAGACGTGTAATCTTTGTTTCTGCGAGTTGCGTAGTTGTGTATCAGTCGAAGGTCTGAGTTGAAGTGAGTTTCTCAGGACCTGTGTCGCCCTTATATACTTATAGAACCCTTTATAAGAGACTCTTGATGATGTCACAAAGAAATAGAATGTCTGACGGAACGTGTTGCCAGGTGACGCCAGGTGAATCTTTCCTTATATGGACATGAGTGCGTTGCCATAGTTACACAATGCTGAATGTCAATAATTACATTGGAAGTGTCTGAATGTCCATCCTAGGCCCTAAACCCCAAACACTACACTGACCTGCACTCTTTAGTGAACTCTATAGAACCTCATTCACTGAGGTCCAGATGCAGTTCACGACTTTGAGGTCACATGTGTATTAGACCTCAATTAGTCTTGATTTAGACCTTATTTAAAACTGGTGTAGACCTGGTTTAGACCTAGTTTAGTCCTGGTTTACTTTTGGTTTAGATCTGGGTCAGACTTTTAGTAATTAGACATGGTTTAGCCCTATATTAGTCCTGGTTTAGCCCTATATTAGTCCTGGTTTAGACCTGGATTAGACCTGATTTTGTCACTGTATTTCTCCAGGTTTAGTCCTGTACAGTATATTAGACCTGATTTAGTCCTGGTTAAGACTTAAACAATGGTTTTGTCCTCTAGTGGTCCTGTTTTAGACCTGGTTCAGATCGGGTTTAGACCTAGTTTAGACCTGATTTAGTTTTGGTATAGACCTAGTTCAGATCTGGCTTAGCCCTATATTAGTCCTGGTTTAGACCTGGTTTAAATCTGTATTAGTCCTGTATTAGAACTGTATTAGAACCCCTCGGAGGAATAAGATGGACTCACAGCCCCGACTTTGAACTACACTAAATGTGAACTGTGCCTGAGTGAACTGTGGTAGTAGTTATTACCCCACAGAAGTAAAATTCCCCCCTCTTTAAGCAGGGCTCTACAGTGCGCCCATTTCACTCGCATTTGCGAGTAAATATTTTGTCGTGCGAACGTGGTAAACAAAACAGGCGCACATGTGCGAGTGCTTCTGCAGCCACAATAAGGAGAATTGTGCACAGACGTAACGTGACGAGTTAAACGTTCTACATGTGTCAAACATTAGGGGCAAACTCACACTAGGACTTTAGAATCGTGCCCAAGCCTGGATCGCACCTAAAGCGCGGCACTCTTGCCCAGCGCGAGCGCAACCGAACCGTGCATGACCCCAGCATACGAGCTCCGCGTGTGGCCGGTGTACAGGGAAAGATGGGGTGAGTGCGGCATACGGGGGGAGATGGGGTGGGTGCGGCGTACGGGGGGAGATGGGGTGTGCGCGGCGTACGGGGGGAGATGGGGTGGGTGCGGCGTACGGGGGGAGATGGGGTGTGCGCGGCGTACGGGGGGAGATGGGGTGTGCGCGGCGTACGGGAGGAGATGGGGTGTGCGCGGCGTACGGGGGGAGATGGGGTGTGCGCGGCGTACGGGAGGAGATGGGGTGTGCGCGGCGTACGGGAGGAGATGGGGTGTGCGCGGCGTACGGGAGGAGACGCGGGGTGTGCGCCGTACAGGAGGAATTGAAATAGTGCGCGCCGTACGGAGGAGGCGCACATGGTCTATGGGTTCACGCAGCGTATGCGAGAAGATAAGGCGCACGGGAGGAGGCGCGGTCCACGTATTAAAAGCACATAGCAAATAGTACATTTAAGTTCCTGAAGTGGCACTGGCACCACCCACATAGTTGCAGTATAACATTAGATTGCAAAATCTCGACGTCCAAAGCCGCTCGGTTGCTGCAGCAGAGTTTGCGTTGCGCGATCAGATCCCGCTCGTCCCCCTCTTCTTTAAATACAAAGCGATGCTGACTTTCCAGGACACAAATGTGTTTTTGCCCGTGCACTGCTGGATCTGTTCTACTGACTCTTCGACTTCATCCATTGTGTGACTGACGCGGCGTCACCAGCGTTAACAGAACGTTTACAAAGCTCTTATTGCGTGTTTTGTTTCAGGCAATGAGTGGAATTGCCGAAATAAAGTGTTGTAGCCCAAAATGTGAAAACAGGAAAATACCGCCGTGTAATCCATTTGCTTCAACAAAGTAAATGTAATCTAATTACCATTCACTGAAACAGTAACGTAAAGGAATACATAATTACTCATAATTTGTATTATAATTACATAACGCCGGTACATATAATCCGTTACTCCCCAACACTGCAAACAATCCACCCAGAGCTAAAAGCACTCAAAAACCATAAAAACTGTACGTTTTTAGGGTTTTTGGGTGCTTTGTATTTGAAAAGTACAAACTGTAATCCCCGACCCCCTGACCAGCGCTTTGTTTTATTTATACTTTTTCTTTCCCGTCTTTCCCATCCGTAGAATTAGTCCTCCGCAAATAATGATTCCAGTCCACAAAACCGCCAGCGGGGCAAAATACGCCCGTACTTTGAATTATTGTATATAGAATTAAGTTAGAATTTGTCAAACCTAGTTAAAGATGAATTGTTGGTGCAGTTTGGAAGTTTGACATTCCTAGGTGAGACGGTTGTCGAGTTAGAGCGCGGACAAGAAATTGTCCACAGACAGACGGACAGACGGACAGACAGACGGACGGATAATCAATAGGGAAATCTGGCTCTTGCAGTAGGAGTATGAGTATGACATCATCACATTCTAGAATCGGAATTCCACCAATCAGATTGCAGCAACAGAACTTAAAGACACTACAAAGCTTTAATGTGTCAAAGCTCAAAGAAGCAGAGAATGTGGGTTGTTCTCGCTTTCAGCAGCAGAACATTTGAGAAGAGAGTTCAGATCTACGGCACGTAACATAAAAGGACAGAGATGGAAGATAAAAAGACAGAGATGGAAACGATCACAGTTAGCAAGAGCGACGGGCAGGTTTTCGCAAAGGGTCAGGCCGTGACCTTGACCTTTGACCCTGTGACCTTGAAATCAATAGGGAACATCCTTGACCCATGGGGTGTCCAGCCATGAAGTTTGACATTCCTAGGTGAGACGGTTGTCGAGTTAGAGCGCGGACAAAGCTTCAAAGACTTCAAAGCTTTGAAGTGTCCACAGACGGACAGACGGACAGACGGACGGACGGACAGACGGACGGACAGCGCCATACCATAATACGTCCCGTCTTATTACAACGGGCGTATAAAAATCTAAGCAATTTTAAAAGAAAAGGAAAAGAATATGACTTGCAGCGCAGCAGTTTGTCCACAGGGGGGCAGTACTCGTGTGTTCTGTGTGATGTGCTGTCAGAGTCAGAGCGCCAGGGTCCTCTCATGTCTCATCTTCTCTTCTCCCTCTTTCTCCTCTCTCCTTCCTTCACTCCAGTCACTCTCTGTCTCGTTTCTCTTTCCCTCTTTTGTCTCATTTTTTCTCTTCTCTTTCACTCCCACCCCAACACTCTCTGCCCACTCTCCCTCTCTCCCCTCTCTCCTTCACTCCAGTCACTCTGCCTCTTTTATTTCCCTTTTCTATCTTTTCTTTCACTTTCTTCTTCCCTCAATCCAAACACTCTCCTCTCTCCCTCCCTCATCTTCTCTCCCCTTTCTCCTTCATTCTCTCCAGTGATTCCCTCTTTTCTCTCTCTTTTGTCTCCTTTTTCTCTCTTCTCTTTCACTTTCTCCTTCTCTCATCCCAAGCACTCTCTCTCGCCACTCTCCCTCTCTCATCTTCTTTCTCCAGTCACTCTCCCTTTTTTCTCTCCCTCATTTACCTCCTTTTTTCTCTTCTCTTTCACTCTCACGCCAAACACTCTCTGCTTCCTTCACTCCAGTCACTCTCCCTCTTTTCTCTCCTCCACTTTTATCCCCTCTTTTTCTCTTCTCCTTCTCCTTCCCTAACCCCAAACACTCTCTCCCTCCCACATATTCTCTCTATCCCTCTCTCCTTCACTCTCTCCAGTTACTCTCCCTCTTTTGTCTCCTTTTTCTCTCTTCTCTTTCACTTTCTCCTTCCCTCATCCCAAACACTCTCCTCTCTCCCTCCCTCATCTTCTCTCTCCCCTTTCTCCTTCATTCTCTCCAGTGATTCCCTCTTTTCTCTCTCTTTTGTCTCCTTTTTCTCTCTTCTCTTTCACTTTCTCCTTCTCTCATCCCAAACACTCTCTCGCCACTCTCCCTCTCTCATCTTCTTTCTCCAGTCACTCTCCCTTTTTTCTCTCCCTCATTTACCTCCTTTTTTCTCTTCTCTTTCACTCTCACGCCAAACACTCTCTGCTTCCTTCACTCCAGTCACTCTCCCTCTTTTCTCTCCTCCACTTTTATCCCCTCTTTTTCTCTTCTCCTTCTCCTTCCCTAACCCCAAACACTCTCTCCCTCCCACATATTCTCTCTATCCCTCTCTCCTTCACTCTCTCCAGTTACTCTCCCCTCTTTTGTCTCCTTTTTCTCTCTTCTCTTTCACTTTCTCCTTCCCTCATCCCAAACACTCTCTCTCCCCTCTCTCATTTTCCCTCTCTCCTTCTTTCACCCTCTCACATCTTCCCTCTCTTCCCAACACATTTATCGTTTTAGTTGTACAAAAAATCACTCCACAGTAGTCCACATTATCTAAAGGTACACTGTGTAACTTTTCTGATGGAGAGGTCATCTCCATGGAGATGTTGTCTGGAATGTTCCACAGTTTACCTCGTGCAAGAAGATGGAATTTCACGATATTTGTGAGTTCACAAACTCACAAGAATCCGGCTTTAGGTATTCCTGCTGTACGGTTTAAATTCAATCTGAGCAGTGGACCAATCACAGAGCTTCTGAGGCAGGGGGAGGAGTTTCAGGGGGAGGAGCTTCAGGGGGAGGAGCTTCAGACAACATGACGACAGCAAACATGGCGGCAGCGGCGATGGACGGTGATGGTGGCTTATAACGCCCTTAATATGCAAATTTACATCGCAAAAACGGCTAAATTGGTTTATGGACATGTTCCTTCTCCAGCAGGACACTGGTTTTGGTTTTACCTGCTGCTGGTTGGACACGTCATTTTGACAGGTTTGCCATGATTGGTTAAAAATAACCTAGTGGGCGGGCACTTCATGGTGATTCCCTCAGTCAGCTCAAGGTTTTCTGCTGCAAATATCTCCTTTTTCTAAACACTTTGAGCGAGAGTTGTTCCAGATGGACAATGTGTAGAACTCATATATACACAAACACACATATATTCCACAGTATGGCATTATGCTTATTTATCTCTACAGAGACAGCAATTGATGGCCAGATCTGTGGAGAGACGAGCCCACCCACATGAACAATACAAGTTTTACGTTGTTGAGTAAATGCAAGAGGGATGTGTTTAATGCCATACTGTGAAACATTCCAGATAAAGCAAGAACATCATGGATAAAATAGTTTGACGGATTCTCCACTTGCATACACACTGCTGGTGGTGATCAGAATCAGAATCAGAATCAGAATTACTTTTATTCATCCCCGAGGGGAAATTTTCTTTGTTACAGATGCAACCGACCAAGAGCATGTGGCAACACTCAGGCCTCACAGCAAGAAGGTTGCGGGTTCGATCCCCGGGTCGCCCGGGCCTTTCTGTGTGGAGTTTGCATGTTCCTCCCCGTGTCTGGATGGGTTTCCTCCGGGTACTCCGGTTTCCCCCATCAACCTAAAACATGCAGCACCCCTATGAACTAACATCAAGGACCATGTTGTCCACCCTCCTGTGGGCTCACCACCTGCAGAGGGGTTCATAGGGGGGGTCAGGTGCTATGAGTATTGGGCAGCAAGATGCCCCCGCAACCCAGCTGGATTAAGCGGGAGAAGATGGATGGATGGATAAAATAGTTCTCTCTGGGAAATTATTTACATCAGTGACATATTTATGACTATATACATGTGTGAGCAGGGAATAGGATGAAAAGGATTGAGTAGTTTGTGAGTTAAAGTGCAGCGTTCAACAGTTTGATGGCGACAGGACAGATTTCCTGTGTCTCTCAGTGGAGCAGCGGCAGCTGCAGTCTGTGGCTGAAAGAGCTCCTCTGATTGGCCAGCACCTTGTGGAGGGGGTGGGAGGGAGAGTCCAGAATAGTCCAGATTTTGTCCAGTGTTCTCCTGTCCAACACCACCGCCAGAGAGTCCAGCTCCTCCCCCACAACATGTCCAGCCTTCCTAATGATCTTCTCGAGTCTATTAGTGTCCCTCACGCGCAGACTGCTGCCCCAGCAGATTACAGCGTACATGATGGCACTGGCCACCATAGACTCATAGATAAAAGAGGAGATGGAGAGGCTGAGGAGGCTGATGGTTCTTTTCTCAAACAGAAAACACTGTGTTTTTAAATCCATACACCTTAACTCGGTATGGAGTCAGGCCTTAGAATTGCCCGTCTCTACTGGCCAAAGGTAAAAGGAGCTGCTCACTTGAAAACTAACTCCGGATGACATCACAAGGTGGAACAGAGCATTTTGAGCTTTGGAGATCTTGACAGACTAATAATAAAGAGTTACTCAAACGTGTGTGAATGAAACAAACAAACTCAAGGTCTGTTTTTGATGAGGAAACAACATTAGAACATGGACTGGGTCAAAACTGTGTAATATAGAACCTTTAATTAGACTAGTGTTTTGGTCACCTGCTTGATTCCATGAAAACAGATAGTTAAAACTACACTTTGGAACATTTTGCATAGAGAATGATGAGTTTTGTTCCATACAGAGGAATATTGTTATTGTATCAGTATATTGCCATCAAATAAAAACCATAAGTTAAAAATTGTCAAACTAAAAGTCAAGATTATTCAATGAATTTATTTTAAAAGTGAATTGGAGATGTTATTGCTTTGTCTTGAATGTTACACAGTACAGCATTAAACCTTTCTATCTCCATGGAGACCAAACCAGACCATGTTACAGGTCAGATCTGTGGAGATGCGACCCCGATCACAGTCAGAATGCCTGTTTTTCTATATATTTTTCAGCTATAAAACTACCTGTAATTGAATAAATATGCATAAAGTAGATCTGTTTAATGTCACACTGTGGAACATTCCAGGCAGAGTGATGGCATCTCCATAGAAACAAGCAGAAACAAGCATTTCTTTTTCAACCAGTCAATATAATAAATAAATCTTGTCATTTCTCACACATCACTCTGTCGCACACACTGTAAGGTTTTGAAATCAGGCTGCTGGATTCTGATTGGCTGAGGAGAACGGGGCGAGCTCTGTGATTGGCCGATGGCGCGGCTGTGTCAGTCTCTCAGCCTCAGTCCACACTTCACACATAAAACACAGGCCACAGCATCATGACTGAAGAGTGTACGCCGCGAATCCATCTATATGTAAAGATGTCCGCAAAAATCACTTATGGTAAAGCTGCACTGTGGAACTTTTTGCTTGGGGGGGTCTGTCACCTGCTTGTTTCTATGGAGATGTCACTGCTGTGCCTGGAGTGTTCCGCAGTGTGACATTAAAGTACATTGTGTGATTTTTCTGGTAGATAGTCTGTCAAATGTGTTTCGTCATGGAGAGGTTATTGCTTTGTCCGGAATGTTCCACAGTATGACATTAAACCTTTCTATCGTCATGGAGACCAAACCGGACCAAGTTACAGGTCAGAATGCCTGTTTTTCTAGGTATTTTTGAGTTATGAAACCACCTGTAATTGAATAAATGTAAAGTAGAGCTGTTTAATGTCGCACTGTGGAACATTTCAGGCAGAGCAATGACATCTCCATAGAAACAAGCAGATGACAGACCCCTAATCAAAAGTTACACAGTGCATTTATTGAACAGCTCTGCTTTACATTTCCATTCATTCCCACAGCTGTCACTCTGTTGAACAAAGGGCAAAAGCCTCTGTGTGTTGAGCTGTGCTGCTGTGTGTCTTGTATTGTTTGTATTATTTCCTGCGTTCCCAAGACAATAAAGTAATTCTGATTCTGATACTGATGCTACTACTACTAATACTACTACTACTACTGCTACTACTGCTGCTACTACTACTACTACTACTACTACTACTACTACTACTACTACTACTGCTGCTACTGCTGCTGCTGCTACTACTACTACTACTACTACTACTACTAATACTACTGCTGCTATTACTACTACTACTACTACTACTTCTACTAATACTACTAAGTACTACTACTACTACTCCTACGGCTATTACTGCTACTACTACTACTGCTGCTGCTACTGCTACTACTACTACTACTACTATTACTGCTGCGACTACTATTGCTGCTACTACTACTATTGCTGCTACTGCTACTACTACTACTGCTATTACTACTACTACTACTACTTCTACTACTACTACTACTACCACGACTATTACTGCTACTACTACTACTACTACTACTACTACTGACTATTACTGCTACTACTACTGCTGCTACTACTACTATTACTGCTACTACTACTACTACTAATACTACTGCTGCTACTACTACTACTACTGCTACTACTACTACTACTACCACTACCACTACCACTACCGCTGCCACTGCTACTGCTACTACCACGACCATTACCGCTACCACTACATCACTACCACCACTACCATACTACCGCTGCTACCATCACTACCACTACTACTACTAATACCACTGCTGCCACTACTACCACTACCACTACCACCACTACTACTACCACTACCACCACCGCTGCCATCTCACTGCTACTGCTACTACTACTACTACTACGACTATTACTGCTACTACTACTACTGCTGTTGCTACTGCTACTGCTACTGCTACTACTACTACTACTACTATTACTGCTACTACTATTACTGCTGCTACTACTACTACAACTACTACTACTACAACAACTACTACTACTACTATTACTGCTACTCCTCCTCCTCCTACTACTACTACTACTACTCCTACTCCTACTACTACTACTACTACTCCTACTACTCCTACTACTACAACAACTACTACTACTACTATTACTGCTACTCCTCCTCCTCCTACTACTACTACTACTACTCCTACTCCTACTACTACTACTACTACTCCTACTACTCCTACTACTACTACTACTACTACTACTACTACTACTACTACTGCTACTACTGCTACAAATGCTACTCCCAACTGTGCTGCTACTTTATTTATTTGTATGTGACATGTATTGATATATTTGTTTATGCCTTTATGTACTTGGATAATACTTACACATAAACAAACACGTACTGAGATGTTTGTCTGTAAAGCTGCAGTGGAGAATTCTACTTGAGCTGTCCGTGGTGCTGAAGCCACAGCTCTTCACCGGTTTGAGTTTATTATGCGAGGTTTGGGTCTTTAAATATTCAAATTTTAAATTTTTTTTTTTTAAAAGTAGTCCTTCCACTCACTGTCCTAGCATGCTAACTGCAACTAGCATGCTAACTGTGCACTTCTTGATTATCTGACAATATAACCCATTATAATTAGGCACAGACAGTACACAGCATGCTTACTTACTTACTATTTATACAATAAATCTGTTTGTTTTTTTTCTTTTTTTAAAAATATTATTATTTTCACCAGTGGTGGAATGTGACCAAGTTAAAGTAGTAAAGTACTGTACTTAAGTATACATTTTAAGTATCTGTACTTTACTTACGTAGATTTAAAAATGGATATTCTTGTAGTTTTACTTCACTACATCTGACAGCAGGTATCTGTACTTTCTACTCCACTACATTTTTGAACAGGACTGAAAAGTAAAAGTATTTTCTATCATTGTCTGAGACCTGCTGAAAAGGCTGAGGATTTATTTTTAACCCATTTGTAGATTCGACAAACAAAAATATACAAATACACACACAAAATTTAAAAAAAAAAAACAGTTATGGGGGAAAAAACTATTGATTCAGCAGAAATCTGTATCAAAATTGTTACATTTGAAGCTTTATAAGACCTCAAAATCTGTGGAAAATACTTTTTCTTTTTACTCTTTAAACACTTTTTTAAACTTTAATACTTTTACGTAAGTAGATTGTTTGTGTGATACTTTTACTTTTCTTGCTTTTTATTTTTATTTCCTAAGTAACAAAACTGAGTACTCCCTCCATCACTGCATATCACTCAGTCCTAGTTTAAAGTTTAAGTCTAAAGGTGCACTATGTAACTTTTTTGGTTGTGGGTCCGTCACCTGCTTGTTGCTATGGAGACGTCATTGCTCTGTCTGGAATGTTCCACAGTATGACATTAAACAGCTCTACTTTACATGTATTCAAGTACAGGTGGTTTTATAGCTCAAAAATACCTAGAAAAACAGCATTCTGACTGTGCGCGGGGTGGCCTCTCCACAGATCTGACCTGTAACTTGGTCTGGTTTGGTCTCCATGAAGATAGAAAGGTGGAGCATTCCATACAAGGCAATAACATCTCCACCGGAAAAGTTACACAATGCACCTTTTACGTTCTAATTAGTAAGAATCTATATATTTTTTTTATTTTTAAATGTATTCCTGTCATCTAAAACAAACAAATCATTCATTAATAACATAATTTAATGTCATTTATATAGATTTTTATTTTTATTTTTTAGTATTTGCCGTTGTGTTCGTGTGCAGTGCTGCCCGATCACCACCAGGGGGAGCCGTTCCACAGGCGCTTCCACAGGTAATAGTCCGGAGTTACGTAACGACAGTAGTTTGTTCCGTCTGCTGCAGCCACTGACCCCAAACTGACTGACTCTCCCTCCTAATAGATAACACTGTGTCTCCATGGCAACGCATACCCCTTCCTCCCTCTCTATTTTTCTGTGTCTTTCCCCTGCCTTATACCTCTCTCTCCCCTGTCTCTCCCTCTGTCTGTCTTCTCTCTTTCTCCCTCTGTTCTCTCCTCTCCCCTTCAGCTTCCCCTCTTCTGTCTTTCTCTCTCTTTCCCTTTCTCCGCACCACTTTCCTCTCCCTCTCTCTCTCTTTCCTTCACTGTTCCACACGCCTCTCTCTCTGTTCTTTGCCCTCTCCTCTCTTTTTCTCCCTTTTTCTGCCCCCACTCTCTCTTCCTCCCTTTCTCCTCATCCCCATCTTCTCTTTTTTTCTCCCTTTCCTTTCTCTCTGCCTCTCCCCTCTCTTTCCCTCTCTCCACCCTCCCTCTTTTTCCCTCTCTCTGTTTCCCTCTCTCCACCCTCCCTCTGTTTCCCTCTCTCTGTTTCCCTCTCTCCACCCTCCCTCTGTTTCCCTCTCTTCATTTCCTGCTCTCCCTGTTTCCCTCTCTCCACCCTCCCTCTGTTTCCCTCCCTCTATTTCCCTCTCTGTTTCCCTCTCTCTGTTTCCCTCTCTCCACCCTCCCTCTGTTTCCCTCCCTCTATTTCCCTCTCTGTTTCCCTCTCTCTGTTTCCCTCTATCCACCCTCCCTCTATGACGATCTCTCTGTTTCCCTCTCTCCCTCTCTGTTTCCCTCTCTCCCTATTTCCCTCTCTCTGTTTCCCTCTCTCTGAATAGGACAGAGAGTGAGGGAGAGAGAGAGAGAGAGAGAGAAAGGGGGAGAAAGCGTAAGAGAGAGAGAGAGCAAGAAAGAGAGGAAGGGAGAGAAAGAGGAATGGATGGAGAGAGGAGAAAGAGAGAGAGGACAGAGAGAGAGGACAGAGAATGAGTGCGAGAGAGGAAGTGACTGCTCCCCTCGATGAGCTTCATTTGTCTGGATCCGCACACTCCCTGGAGGCTTCGCCCAAGTACAGAAATATTCTAAAAGAGGTGAAAATACACCCACTGTGTCCTGCAGCTCATCAGTATTACCCGGGGCTGTGATGCTAGCTGTAGGCATGTTCTGTCTGAGGCTTTGTTAGACTTCAATCTGAGTTTTATTTTAACACAATTTGACCAGAAAAAACAACAAAAACAACACACAAAAAAAAACAGATTTTTGCTGTTAAACAAGTCCCTACAGAACATTCCACCACACACGTACACAGGAGTGGAGGAAGTACTACATTTTGTTTCTTAAGTAAAAGTTCAAATACAATGCCAAAAAGTTACTTAAGTCAAAGTATCACATGAAAAAATTGCCTTAAATAAAAGTATTAAAGCACCTGTTTATAAATGTACTTCAAGTTAAAGTGTTTGAAGAGATTTTTAGAACAATTAAAGGACTAAATGTAGTGAAGAACTGGACTGATTTTAAGTTAAGATTAAGTTAAGATTCAATTGATTTCTTATATTTTCTAGACGTTTTTGTGTTTTTGTGTATTGTGTTGCTAAAAGTTGGACCTTCGCTCAAATTTAATGTGCTAAAAATAAAGTCTCAGCCTTTTCAGCAGGTCTCACCCATAAACAAAAGTTCTTCAGTCCAGATTTAAAATCTTGTGGAGTAGAAAGTACAAATACCTGCTCTCAAATGTAGTAAAAGTAAAAAGTATCAACTGAAAAATGTACTTAAGTAAAGTAAATGCCTAAATTTGTACTTAAGAATTACAGTTTTACTTTTGTACTTCTTTACCTTCCACCACTGCACCTACATGGGTCAATGACGTATAAGGATTTTCAACAGGCAAATTTTAAAATATAAAAAATATTAGTTTCTATTGAATTTTTAAAATATTTACAGTGTCAGGTGCCTAAATCTATGTTTAACATTTATATGAAGCATTTTTAGTGATTTTTGTAGGTACATGAATTGGCTACAACCTTAAAAGGGACAGTTTGGGTATTTTGACATGAATCTGTACGTCTCCGTCGGGAGTGTCGTGCATCAACACTGACTTACCTCCCGACAGCGTCCGGTGAGAGGAGTTCTTCCCCGGTTTTGGTCCTGATGAAAGGGAAGTTGGCTGGAGTCATGAAAATAAAGTGTTTTTCTTCTCAAAACAGTCTGTGTTCAAAAGAGTGACACATTTGTGTCACAAAACGTGAACCACGGAAAACTCAGAGCTCATAACCGCTTGGTACTATTTTCTCTCCGGCCGTATCACTGCGCTGCCTCCGGGTGAAGCCGCGCATGAATCCAACACTTTTTTCAGTAGTTCAGTGTTTACGTGCTCAAACTGTTGACCCTGAGCTAACATGAGAGCTACAGCCATAAGTATATAAACTTGTATAAGCTATAGAAGAATCTATATAAAAATGGTGTGGACTTGTGATTCTCCAGGCTGGAACAAGAAAGCTCCAGCTTCAGCTTGTCCCACTCTGTCCCTCCTCTCTCTCTCTGCTGTTCTGACTCCATCTGGTGAATTTGGGCATCAGTATATTCGGGTTCATGAAGATCTCCTGTTGGCTCTGTGCTAAAGGCCATGTCTTCATCGGTGTCGTAGTCACACATGTTGTCGTGAACTTTCAGAGCAAGAAACAGCGAAACAGGTGGCGCCACCTGGAGGCAGCGCAGTGATATGATACGAGTAGAGAAAATAGTACCAAGAGATTAAGAGTTCTGACTTTTTCCCGGTTTATTTTCATGACTCCAGCCAACTTGCCGGACACTTTCGTCAGCACCAAAACCGGGAAGAACTCAGCTCACTGGACACTGTCGGGACGTAAGTCACTGTTGATGCGACACTGCTGACGGAGACGTACAGATTCATGTAAAAAAATAAAAATAAATCAACTATCCCTTTAAAAAATGTCATGTGGTGCAACTGAGAATAACCTTAAAATGGTTTCATTTTCTAAAACCTGGTTGGGATATTAATCTAAGTTCTGAGTAATATGAAGTGTGTAGAAACAAACTGTTGGCGTTTATTTAGCTTTTTAATGCATATTGATATTTTCTTTTGCTCCAATATGACAGTCACCTGCTTGTGTTTAATGAACAAATGAAGAGAAATGCCTAAAGAACCATTCACCCAAGTCGACTTTGTCTGTTATTAAACTCCAGCCATAGAATTCTGCTGTTATTAGTCGCACCACATGATGCACGGTCGCACCACATGACATTTGAACACTTTAAGTACAAAAAACATGTAGAATAACTCATGATTTCTGAAAAAAATGATTTGGTTCCATGGAGGTCAGAGGTATGACAGAAATGTGCTGAATTATTATGAAATCTGAACCTTTTTAACTGAAGAAAATTACAATTGAACAGAAAATGTAGGCGTCATGTCACTGACCCACATACAGAACTCCCCCGGAGGGTCATTGTCTCACCATGGTAACTACAGCACATTCCACCATACACATACATACAGAACAAACTGATTTACATTCCAAACGTGACGGCAGAAACAGTACGTGGACAATTCCATCTGTCAACTTCAATAATGGCATCACGTAATGCCAAACGGGCTCATTAGGATCCATTTGAAGCACAGAGACGCACATTACCAGAGCAGCGGCATTAGGATCAGACGGGCTGGACATTAGACGGGCCGGACCATAACTGACACATGTGATAAAGCTGCAGTTAGGACGGACATTGGGGAGCCGACACTTTGGCTCAGAATGGGGAGGTTTATCGTGGAACATGCTCTAATTAGAAAAGGCCAGTTTGCACAGACTGCAGGTGGTCTACAGTGGCGCTTTGCAGGCGCTTTTGAGGAGGAAACGATGGACGAGTGTGACTGAAACACTCTGCAGGCTCTACAAACAACTAATTTACAGTTTTATTTGCAGACTAAACAAATCAGACAATGAAATAATAATGTCTCTCACAAATTTCAGATTCAGAGCAACACAATATCAGTCCAATATGTGGAGACGCTGATATGGCTGTCTTTCAAAAACATAACTGTGTATTGCTTTGTATTGTCACTGTCCTTGTCCGTTTTAAAAATGGTCAATGAGTCCAGAATAAAGATGTAGTCAGTTTCCAGTCAGTTTTGCAGAGCTGGCTGCAGAGGGGAGAGCATCTTCACTGTGGGAGAGGTGGATCACGACGCACTGAGCTGGGAGTCACAAAATGATTTGAAAATAGTCTCCTCTCACTGCAGTGTGGGACTGAAAGGTTGAAGAAGTCATTTGGCTCCACAGCGTCAGGCTCCATAATCTGTCTCGACCCCACCCGTCACCCTGCAGAACCAGCACTTTAGGCGTACAGACTTTGCATATCACTAACTTTTAATCAATACTTATTGCCTTTTATTCATTTGAACTGTTTTAGCGTGTTCTGAAATGTGTGTTGAGCTACATGGATGCCTGAATTTATTCTTCTGGGGATGAATAAAATATTTAACCATCTATCTATCCATCTATCAGTCCATCGAAATGTCCATATATTACACGGAAAAGACTTTAAAAAACAGGACCAGGACCACGCCAACAACACATGTGCAAAAAGAAGAGAGTTTATTATATGGAGATGAGGCGGGTTGGCTGGGTTGAGACTCAAGGCGGGGGTTCAGTCTCAATCTTCACATGGCCCAGCAGGATGGGACCCCCCTCGTAGGCGTCTTATGTCTGGAAGTGAACAGGTATGGGTTGGGAGGGTGGGGTCGAGGTATTCGGGACAAACTGGGTTGCTGGGATCGGCTGCTACAAATAGGCTTCTGGGAGTTTGAGGTGTGGTTGAAGTGAGCTGTGATTCGCTGTCGAGACGAGGGCGGTTGAGGCGTGGTGCTGCTCCTGAACCTAAGTTAATCATATTAACTACATATATAATGTTGTTACATCCTCAAAAACATACCTGGAGTTGTGTTTTGTTTCATTCTCACATGTTGGACTATGGATCATGAGTTTGTCCACATCTCCAAAGCCCAAAATTCTCTGTTCCACCTTGTGTTGTCATGCAGCGGTAGTTTTAGAGGGAGTGAACAGCTCCTTTCACCTTTAGTTCAGTAAAGATTGGCAATTCTAGGGCTGAAAATACACCAGTGATTCTAGTGAAGGTGTGTGGATTTTATAAACACAGTGAAGCACTTCCTGTATTATCACATGACATCACAAGGTGGAATGGAGTGTTCTCTGTTTGAGAGAAGAACTCAGCCTAATCCTCAGCCAATCCTATTTCTAATTTCTACCCCTTACCCCTTGAAACTGAGCAATAAGGGGTCGGGGTTGAACGTCGACCTCTGTGAATTGGAACTCCCCTTCAACAATCACATACATCATCAGAAGTCTCCACCAGCTTTTATGTAAGCACAGGGAAAACTGTGAGAACTGTCAGAGCGGAATGACCATTGGAAAGAACTCAACCTGAGCTTCTCTAAGAGTGTTAGAATAAAATGCTTATAATGATGAAGTTATTAAAAATGTACATAAAGCTAAGAGGCAGTCTCAATGATATAAACCAGGCTCCTTCTCCATGAAAGAGCCTTTGTTAAGAGTCTGTGAGGTACCCAGCACTATATCTGCTAAAAACCAGATGTTTGAATTTTTGAACTCTATTGGAGGGTCCAGGGTGACTCCTCAGGCCATATTTCTGTGCTTATCTGATGAAATGTAAACCTAACGCATGATATACGTTGACCATGCTGTCTATTGTAAACCTAACACATGATGTATCCTAACCATGATGTATTTTGATGACACAATGCCTTCAATAAAAGCTGAGGGAGAGAGAGGATCTGCGAGAGATATGGTCTGGGACCAGCGTGCTGAGGCAGCACCTCTCTCCCGTGTATACGTAAAAATGAAGCTGGCTCAGGTGATTTAATCCTTAGGTAGGAGATTGGCATTTAAATTGTCAAATACTTTCACTGGTTGTGATTTTAATTTATGACAAAGAGTTAAACCAAAGATATCACTTTCAGTTACCTGGGTTACAATATTCAAATAACATCTGTGTAGCACGGACGCTCACAATTCGTTCACAACTTTATTTCCATGCACCAACCGATCACTAAAGTTACAAATAACATGACACTACGTAACGTAGTACTGGCGATTTTGATTTTTTCGTGTGCATTTTATGAAGAAAATGACCATTATGCATTGGAACAACGTTAAACTTAAGACAATACAGCGGTTATCACAAATTTTTAACCATAAATAATGGAGAAAATACATTTGTGAGCTTCTTTGGTCTCTTTGGTCGTGGCAGCAGTGATCTTGGCGGTGATTCTCATTCTGAGAAATTGCTCACACCCCTGAGTTTGGAGTGTGTCTCTGAAAAATCTTGGTTTGGAGGAGTATAAAGCCTGACCACTTTCCCCTGCCCCTCTGCCAGAACGGTAACTGGGAAACCCCTAAACCTACACGTGAACACAAAACAGAAGGGTAAGGGAAAGGGGGAGGGCCAAGGGGTGAAATGGGATTCAGCCTATATGTGCAGGGTTTGTGTGTTAAACATGTGTGAATGAAACAAAACACAACTCCAGGTCTGTTTGTGACGAGGAAACGACATTAAAACATAAATCAGGAAATAGTACAATATGAGTCCTTTAATGTGCGTATTGTAAATGGTGAAATGTTTTTGTATTTTGCTGCTAATGTTAATGATGAGCTCCGTTAGTCTTATGATTTCATTGTAATGAAGTGTGTATTTTTAGTGCACCTGCTCAGAGACTGCAGATGGAACAGCAGCAGTGGTTAAATCTGGTACAAATCATCTTTTTCTGTTGTTTTAATGCATATTGCACCATTCTCTCACAAACACACCTGGAGTTGTGTTTTGTTTTATTCATATGGTTAACACACAAACCCTGCATATTTAAGCTTGTCTCTTAAACCGAAAACACACCTTGTGATGTCATGTGATACTGTGATAACCTCCACACACCTTCTCTAGAATCATTTGGGTAATTTCAGCCCTGGAACAGCAAATCTCTACTGAAAGAAAGGTAAAAGGAGCTGTTCACTTGAAATCTACACAGTAAAAACTGTACGGTTAAAATTTCAGGGTAAAATATTCCAACTTCAACAAAACAATTCAACTTCCCTTAGTGTTAATTCCACTTCCTCTAGTGTTAATTCAACTTCCCTGAGTGTTAATTACACTTCCCCTAGTGTTAATTCAACTTCCTCTGGTGTTAATTCAACTTCCCCTAGTGTTCATTCAACTTCCCTTAGTGTTAATTCAACTTCCTCTAGTGTTAATTCAACTTCCCTGAGTGTTAATTACACTTCCCCTAGTGTTAATTCAACTTCCTCTAGTGTTCATTCAACTTCCCTTAGTGTTAATTCAACTTCCCTTAGTGTTAATTCAACTTCCCTTAGTGTTCATTCAACTTCCTCTAGTGTTCATTCAACTTCCCTTAGTGTTAATTCAACTTCCCTTAGTGTTAATTCAACTTCCCTTAGTGTTCATTCAACTTCCCTTAGTGTTCATTCAACTTCCCTTAGTGTTAATTCAACTTCCCTTAGTGTTAATTCAACTTCCCTTAGTGTTAATTCAACTTCCCTTAGTGTTAATTCAACTTCCACAAGTGTTAATTCAACTTCCCTTAGTGTTCATTCAACTTCCTCTAGTGTTCATTCAACTTCCCTTAGTGTTAATTCAACTTCCCTTAGTGTTAATTCAACTTCCCTTAGTGTTAATTCAACTTCCACAAGTGTTAATTCAACTTCCCTTAGTGTTCATTCAACTTCCCCTAGTGTTCATTCAACTTCCCTTAGTGTTCATTCAACTTCCCCTAGTGTTCATTCAACTTCCCCTAGTGTTCATTCAACTTCCCTTAGTGTTAATTCCACTTCCTCTAGTGTTAATTCAACTTCCCTGAGTGTTAATTACACTTCCCCTAGTGTTAATTCAACTTCCTCTGGTGTTAATTCAACTTCCCCTAGTGTTCATTCAACTTCCCTTAGTGTTAATTCAACTTCCTCTAGTGTTAATTCAACTTCCCTGAGTGTTAATTACACTTCCCCTAGTGTTAATTCAACTTCCTCTAGTGTTCATTCAACTTCCCTTAGTGTTAATTCAACTTCCCTTAGTGTTAATTCAACTTCCCTTAGTGTTCATTCAACTTCCTCTAGTGTTCATTCAACTTCCCTTAGTGTTAATTCAACTTCCCTTAGTGTTAATTCAACTTCCCTTAGTGTTCATTCAACTTCCCTTAGTGTTCATTCAACTTCCCTTAGTGTTAATTCAACTTCCCTTAGTGTTAATTCAACTTCCCTTAGTGTTAATTCAACTTCCCTTAGTGTTAATTCAACTTCCACAAGTGTTAATTCAACTTCCTTAGTGTTCATTCAACTTCCTCTAGTGTTCATTCAACTTCCTTAGTGTTAATTCAACTTCCCTTAGTGTTAATTCAACTTCCCTTAGTGTTAATTCAACTTCCACAAGTGTTAATTCAACTTCCTTAGTGTTCATTCAACTTCCCTAGTGTTCATTCAACTTCCCTTAGTGTTCATTCAACTTCCCCTAGTGTTCATTCAACTTCCCCTAGTGTTCATTCAACTTCCCTTAGTGTTAATTCCACTTCCTCTAGTGTTAATTCAACTTCCCTGAGTGTTAATTACACTTCCCCTAGTGTTAATTCAACTTCCTCTGGTGTTAATTCAACTTCCCCTAGTGTTCATTCAACTTCCCTTAGTGTTAATTCAACTTCCTCTAGTGTTAATTCAACTTCCCTGAGTGTTAATTACACTTCCCCTAGTGTTAATTCAACTTCCTCTAGTGTTCATTCAACTTCCCTTAGTGTTAATTCAACTTCCCTTAGTGTTAATTCAACTTCCCTTAGTGTTCATTCAACTTCCTCTAGTGTTCATTCAACTTCCCTTAGTGTTAATTCAACTTCCCTTAGTGTTAATTCAACTTCCCTTAGTGTTCATTCAACTTCCCTTAGTGTTCATTCAACTTCCCTTAGTGTTAATTCAACTTCCCTTAGTGTTAATTCAACTTCCCTTAGTGTTAATTCAACTTCCCTTAGTGTTAATTCAACTTCCACAAGTGTTAATTCAACTTCCCTTAGTGTTCATTCAACTTCCTCTAGTGTTCATTCAACTTCCCTTAGTGTTAATTCAACTTCCCTTAGTGTTAATTCAACTTCCCTTAGTGTTAATTCAACTTCCACAAGTGTTAATTCAACTTCCCTTAGTGTTCATTCAACTTCCCCTAGTGTTCATTCAACTTCCCTTAGTGTTTATTCAACTTCCCTTAGTGTTAATTCAACTTCCACAAGTGTTAATTCAACTTCCCTTAGTGTTTATTCAACTTCCCTTAGTGTTCATTCAACTTCCACAAGTGTTAATTCAACTTCCACAAGTGTTAACTTGGCACCTCCCACCCACTACTTCTAACTCCCGCCAGAGAAGACCAGTTTGAACCAGTTTTGTACATAATTTCATCTTAAATTAACTCAATATTTTTCAATGTGTAAAAATAACCCTACAAAGTGTCATCTGTTTACTCTCAAAATGTTAATATAACTCTTGATTTCTGGGTTAAACAGGAACTTTGGTCCAGTGTTACTTCATTAACACTTTCAAAAATGTAAAATTAACTCTAGAACAGATTGGACTGGATATAAACCCTGAGAAAATGTTAAAACTGCTTCTATGAGAGTCAATTTTAACACTCCACTTTTTGCTGTGTACCACTACATGACATCACAAGGTGGAATAGAGCATTTTGAGATTAGATAGACTAATAAACCAGGATTACTCAAACATCTGAATGAAACAAAACAACTCCGGGTTTGTTTTTGAGGAGGTAACAACATTAGAGTCCATTTTGTGTAACATTGTCCCTTAATGATCTCTCATTAATTAAAGAATAAACTAAACTGATGTAAACGATCCATAAACGTCACACAAATCAGACAAACCACTTCGGATTCAATCGTCTCAAAGCTCACAAGAGTACATTTGCATAATATGGAAGCTTTAAGTACAGATTTGAAGGTTTGAATTCATATTATTGCCCTTAAAGGGAAATGTATCCATTGCGTTTCCCATACTGGTGAGCTAAATCTAGCTTGAAATGGACTTTTTAGAGCTTTCCACCATGTTATGACTTTGTTCCCTCATCAGAAACATGCCTGAAGAGCGTTTAGATGATCATCCGTGCGTGTTTGAGTCATTTTGTGATCTCTCCTGGGCCCTGTTCAAACCCTGAGGTGATAATAATGGCTTACAAACATGTGAATAAAACAAAACACAACTCCGGGTTTGTTTTTGAGGAGGTAACAACATTAGAGTCCATTTTGTGTAATGTTGTCCCTTAATGATCTCTCACTAATTAAACAATAAACTAAACAGATTCTAAATTATTCTAGTGAAGGTGTGTGGTGTTAAAAAACTAAAAGGGGAACAATTCTTTTTATAAATGCCCTCAGCTCTGTTCCCTCAGCTCTATGTTCCCTCAGCTCTATGTTCCCTCAGCTCTGTTCTCTCAGCCCTATGTTCCCTCAGCTCTATGTTCCCTCAGCTCTGTTCCCTCAGCTCTGTTCCCTCAGCTCTGTTCCCTCAGCCCTATGTTCCCTCAACTCTGTTCCCTCAGCCCTATGTTCCCTCAGCTCTGTTCCCTCAGCTCTATGTTCCCTCAGCTCTGTTCCCTCAGCCCTATGTTCCCTCAGCTCTGTTCCCTCAGCTCTATGTTCCCTCAGCTCTGTTCCCTCAGCCCTATGTTCCCTCAGCTCTGTTCCCTCAGCTCTATGTTCCCTCAGCTCTATGTTCCCTCTGCCCTATGTTCCCTCTGCCCTATGTTCCCTCAGCTCTATGTTCCCTCAGCCCTATGTTCCCTCAGCTCTATGTTCCCTCAGCTCTGTTCCCTCAGCCCTATGTTCCCTCAGCCCTATGTTCCCTCAGCTCTATGTTCCCTCAGTCCTATGTTCCCTCAGCCCTATGTTCCCTCAGCTCTATGTTCCCTCAGCTCTGTTCCCTCAGCTCTATGTTCCCTTAGCTCTATGTTCCCTCAGTCCTATGTTCCCTCAGCCCTATGTTCCCTCAGCTCTATGTTCCCTCAGTCCTATGTTCCCTCAACTCTATGTTCCCTCAGCTCTATGTTCCCTCAGCCCTATGTTCCCTCAGCCCTATGTTCCCTCAGCTCTATGTTCCCTCAGCCCTATGTTCCCTCAGCCCTATGTTCCCTCAGCTCTGTTCCCTCAGCTCCATGTTCCCTCAGCCCTATGTTCCCTCAGCTCTATGTTCCCTCAGCTCTATGTTCCCTCAGCCCTATGTTCCCTCAGCTCTATGTTCCCTCAGCTCTGTTCCCTCAGCCCTATGTTCCCTCAGCTCTATGTTCCCTCAGCTCTATGTTCCCTCAGCTCTGTTCCCTCAGCCCTATGTTCCCTCAGCTCTGTTCCCTCAGCTCTGTTCCCTCAGCCCTATGTTCCCTCAGCTCTATGTTCCCTCAGCTCTATGTTCCCTCAGCCCTATGTTCCCTCAGCTCTGTTCCCTCAGCCCTATGTTCCCTCAGCTCTATGTTCCCTCAGCTCTATGTTCCCTCAGCTCTATGTTCCCTCAGCCCTATGTTCCCTCAGCTCTGTTCCCTCAGCCCTATGTTCCCTCAGTCCTATGTTCCCTCAGCCCTATGTTCCCTCAGCTCTATGTTCCCTCAGCTCTATGTTCCCTCAGCCCTATGTTCCCTCAGCTCTATGTTCCCTCAGCCCTATGTTCCCTCAGTCCTATGTTCCCTCAGCCCTATGTTCCCTCAGCTCTATGTTCCCTCAGCTCTATGTTCCCTCAGCCCTATGTTCCCTCAGCTCTGTTCCCTCAGCCCTATGTTCCCTCAGCCCTATGTTCCCTCAGCTCTATGTTCCCTCAGTCCTATGTTCCCTCAGCCCTATGTTCCCTCAGCTCTATGTTCCCTCAGCTCTATGTTCCCTCAGCCCTATGTTCCCTCAGCTCTATGTTCCCTCAGCTCTATGTTCCCTCAGTCCTATGTTCCCTCAGCTCTATGTTCCCTCAGCCCTATGTTCCCTCAGCTGTATGTTCCCTCAGTCCTATGTTCCCTCAGCTCTATGTTCCCTCAGCCCTATGTTCCCTCAGCCCTATGTTCCCTCAGCTCTATGTTCCCTCAGCTCTATGTTCCCTCAGCCCTATGTTCCCTCAGCCCTATGTTCCCTCAGTCCTATGCTCCCTCAGTCCAGCTCGAGGTCCTGCAAAGGACCCTAGATTGAAATTACTCTGAATCATCTCGGTAGATGATTTTAAATGTGGTAGAAAAATAACAAGAGCTCCGCCAGCGGGGCAAAATACGCCCGTACTTTGAATTATTGTATATAGAATTAAGTTAGAATTTGTCAAACCTAGTTAAAGATGAATTGTTGGTGCAGTTTGGAAGTTTGACATTCCTAGGTGAGACGGTTGTCGAGTTAGAGCGCGGACAAGAAATTGTCCACAGACAGACGGACAGACGGACAGACAGACGGACGGATAATCAATAGGGAAATCTGGCTCTTGCAGTAGGAGTATGAGTATGACATCATCACATTCTAGAATCGGAATTCCACCAATCAGATTGCAGCAACAGAACTTAAAGACACTACAAAGCTTTAATGTGTCAAAGCTCAAAGAAGCAGAGAATGTGGGTTGTTCTCGCTTTCAGCAGCAGAACATTTGAGAAGAGAGTTCAGATCTACGGCACGTAACATAAAAGGACAGAGATGGAAGATAAAAAGAGAGATGGAAACGATCACAGTTAGCAAGAGCGACAGACATGTCTCTGTGCAAAGATATCCATTTTCAAATACAAAACCAAACATGAACACTGTGTTCGAGGAATTGAGGAGGGAGCAGAAGTTGTGCGATGCTTTGCTCAACGTGGCCGGCGTGCAATTCCCAGCACACAAACTGGTTCTGTGTAGCTGCAGCACATACTTTAAAAGCCTCTTCACTGACAGGTCCAGCCCTGACTGCCAGGTGTTTGAGATCTCCAATGTGTCAGCTGATATCATGAAGATTATCCTGGACTACTGCTACACCGGGGTGGTGCACATCACCCAGGAAAACCTCCAGGAGCTCTTTATAGCTGCTGACTACTTAGATGTGAGCGGCATTACCGAAGTCTGCTGTCAGGTCATGAAGGAGCAAATGTCCCCCAGTAACTGCATCACTGTATGGGGTATCTCAAACAAGTACTACTACCCCCAGCTGAGGAAACAAGCCTTCTTATACGTCCTGAAGCATTTCGAAGAGGTGGTGACCAGCTCTGAAGAGTTCTTCCAGCTCTCCAGGGAAGACCTGTGTTCAGTCATTGATGATGATCGGCTGAACGTGAAGGAGGAGACCACCGTGTTAGTGGCAGTCATCAGATGGATTGTACATGCTCCTGAGGAAAGGAACCACTACTTGGCCGACCTCCTACTAAAAGTCCGTCTGGGTCTGATCCATATTGATTACTTCACTCAGTGCATGAATAGATATAACCTGTCCCACTACATTCATAACTGGAAGATTGTGGAGGCGAAGATCATAAAGGTGATGTTGGATGAAAGAGCTAGGAGGTACAATGCCTCCCTGCCCCCCACTCGTCTAGCCACTCCAAGGCTGCCCAGTGCGGTGCTTATGGTTATTGGTGGCTATAGCCAAGACAAAACAACCAACAGAATTGAAGTCTATGACAACTGCACCGATCGCTGGGTGGGTGTGGTTAATGATGACTGGACTCCAAGAGCCCATCACGGCACAGTGTTCCTTAATGGATCTGTGTACGTGATTGGAGGGTCTGACGGCAATCACGAGCTCAACACTACCTGCAAGTACGACCTGGCAATTCACACGTGGCAAGAATTAGCACCCATGCATTCACATAGGTGCTTCATTAGTGTGACTTTGCTGGATGGTTTGATCTACGCGATAGGCGGGTGCGATGGACGGGACAGGCTGAAGACAGCCGAAAGGTACTTGCCAGTGACCAATCAGTGGACCATGATTTCACCTATGAACGAAAAGAGGAGCGATGCCAGCAGCACAGTGTACAATGGAAAGATCTACATTTGTGGAGGTTATAATGGTCAACATCACCTGGCATCAGCTGAGACTTACAACCCACTAACCGAACAGTGGACCATGATAGCGGATATGTCCACCATACGCTCTGGGCTCAGTGTCATCGCCTATGCCAATGAAATCTACGCTGTTGGTGGGTTTAATAGAGATTCCCGTTTGAACACTGTTGAAGCCTATAACCCCGCAACCAACACGTGGCGCCTCCTACCCAACATGTGGACCGAGCGCAACAACTTTGGCATTGAGGTTGTTGACAATCAGCTATATGTTGTAGGCGGGTACAATCGGGGCACCATTCGTTGTGCTGAATGTTTTGATGCAAGGACCGGAGTTTGGACTCAGGTGCGGGACATGGAGATCCCTCGTGCTGCCCTGAGCTGCTGTGTGGTGTTTGACCTTCCCAACATGGCCGACTTTGCTCCGCCCCGCCCTCCTCCTCATGACGATTCCACTGAGGAGTAGATGCGCACTCATTTAAATAAAAGCATCTATTAACTGCAAAAAAGTGTTCAGTTTTGTTGTTGTCAATTGTTTTTTTATACACTATCACTAGTGTATAACAAGTGTGAAAAAACCTGAAGTCACATAAAATTGATACCACTGACCTACAGCATGGATCGATACAAAAATATACAATAAAATACACAAATACAGTATATCTTATATATATATCGGCGCATGCCCCACATGTTTTGCCTCTTCATGAAGACAAAGCTTCCAAGACTTCAAAGCTTTGAAGTGTCCACAGACGGACAGACGGACAGACGGACGGACGGACAGCGCCATACCATAATACGTCCCGTTTTATCACGGGCGTATAAAAATGACTTAACTTAGAGTTTAATTTTGAGGAAAAAAACAAGCAAATTAAGTATGATTCAAACACACATTTAAAAGCCTACAGTTAAAGTGGGACAGTATTTAATTGATTGATTGTACTTAGTATTATAGTATTGTATTCAGTGCCCTCTCCAGGTGGGTAGAAAATCCCTGCCTCAAGTGGAGGAGTTCCAGTATCTCGGGATCTTGTTTACAGTGAGCGGAGGATGGAGCGTGAGATTGACAGGTGGATCGGTGCAGCATCGGCAGTGATGCGGTCGCTGTATCGGACCGTTGTGGTGAAGAGGGAGCTGAGCCCAAACGCAAAGCTCTCAATTTACCTCAGTCATGTTCCTCCCCTCACGTATGGTCCTGAGCTCTGGGGAATGACCGAAAGGACGAGACCGAGATACAAGTGGCCGAAATGAGTTTCCTCCGCAGAGTGGCCGGGCGCTCCCTTAGAGAGAGGGCTCGGTCACACGGGAGGAGCTCGGAGTAGAGCCGCTGCTCCTCCATGTCGAGAGGAGCAGCTGAGGGGAGGGCATCTGTTCTAATGCCTCCTGAAAGCCTCCCACCGGAAGGAGGCCCTGGGGAATTCCCAGGACACGCTGGAGGGACTCTGTCTCTGGGACTGGGAACACGTCGGGTTCACCCCGGAGGAGCTGGAGGAAGTGTCTGGGGTGAAGGAAGTCTGGGAGTCCCTGCTTAGACTGCTGCCCCCGTGACCCAGACCCGGATAAGAGGAAGAAAATGGATGGATGGATGGTATTTAGTATTGTATTTAGTGTTGTATTTGATTAATATTTAGTCACGTATTAGACAGTATTTGAATTGATTGATTGTATTTGCCTGACTTACAATTAGTTCTCAGTTATTCAGAGTAGAGCACAGCGGGCCTCTCTTCTGATGTGTGCGTCACATTAAACTAAAGTGATGGAAAAAATCATTAAACTAAAGTGATGGAAAAAATCAATAAACGTCATATAAATCAGACAAACTGTTTCAGATTCCAAAGCAAAAGCTGTGAACATGAAACCCCCCCACAACATCACGCCCTGTTGTCATGACAATGCACACACGCGGGGTTCCTCGTGCATTCTCTCATATATTGCTTCACGTGTCTAAATTTAGCCTCGTGCACGCGCCTGGCTCAGATACTACGGAGCATTACGGCCACACCTTGCTCTCACTCGCGCGCTCTGTAGCATACCTGCGAGGATTGCTATAGCAACAGGTTGCCAGGAGCGACGGGGCGCCACATCCCGTGCGTGCGCGCGCGTGTGTGTGCGCGCGCGGGGATGAGCCTGAGCACAAGAAGAGCATCAACAGCCTCCGCCGCGTACCGGAGCAGCAGCGAGGACACAGGCGAGCTTCGATCCGCTCCACAGCGCGCCGCAGCCGGGCTCCTTACCGCACCGCGCACCGACACATCCCTCCGCTTCTCCGCGACGTCAAGTGACCATTCTCCGGCCAGCGCGATGGAGACCGAGCGCTAACGGGAGATCGCCCCAGGAGTCTCGCTCGCAACAACAGGTTAGTGTTTACAGACATACGCACTACAGGGGTCTCAGAGGTGAACCCGGTCTAAATCAGGTCTAAACCGGGTCTAAACCAGGACTAAACCAGGTCTAAACCAGGACTAAACCAGGACATAACCAACCAGGACTAAAATGGGTCTAAACCAGGTCTAAATCTGGACTAAAGCAAGACAGAACCTTGACTCGAGGAGGAGGGATAAACCAGGTTGAGACCAGACTTCACCAAGACTAAACCAGGTCTAAATCAGGTCTAAACCAAGACAGAATTAGGACTTAAAGCGGACTAAACGAGGAGAGATAAACCAGGGTGCGATAAGACTTAACCAAGACGAACGCGCGACTCAACCAGGACTAAACCGGGACTAAAGCGGATCTGAACCCGGTCTAAAGCAGGCTAAAGGTGCACGTTGGTGGTGCAGGTAAGCGGGCGCGGGGGGCTCGTATTTTCGGTAAAAAAACAAACAAAACAAAAAACCGCTAAACGGCGCACACCACAGACCCATCAGCTGTTCAGTGTCTCCGTGCGTAACGATTACCGGAGCGTGATTTATGGACACCGGGAGGATGTGAGTCGAGGTGACGGCGGATGGCACGGCTCTGTACGGGAGCCAGGTGCGCGGTACACGGCGCGGAGCTCCGTGGGGGACCCGCTGATGTCACATGCCGGACACGGAGGTTCGAGGCGCGGGCGTGTCTCGGGTTCTCGCTCAGAGCTCGTTTGGTGACGATGGAGGACGAAACAGGCGATTGTAATTTTTATTTTTTTTTAATAATCAGCCCATTGCTCAGTTATTGTCCTTGTCAGATTTTTTTATTCATTAATTAATTAATTTTTATTAGACTAATTCATAGGCAAATGTTTTCGTTATTTACGTGACATTTTTTCTATATTATTATTATTATTATTATTATTATTATTATTATTATTAACATTTTATTCAGTTTAATTATAAAGATATACTTACATGGCCTACTCTTTTGAATGCCAGCACATGATTACATAATTTATATCTATACTATTTTTCCTTTTATTGCATTTATTTATACATTTATTTTTGTTAAATTTGTATAAATATTTGTTTAATTTCAATCTTTTTTTTCCTGCCCTGCCTTAATATTTATTTATTTATTTATTTATTTTTATTTATTATTGTTTTCTTGTAGCCTCCCAGGAGCTGGCGTCCTCATGTGCAGGCAAACATGTCCGGCACATTTTGAGTTTTTCAGGCATTTAAGAAATAGTTTCGGCAAATCATTATTCAATTCAATTCAATTGAGACTTTATTGTGTTCCTTCAAAATGATTAAAATATAAAATGAATGCTTTATATACAGCTCTGGAAAAAATAAGAGGCCACTGCATTTGTTTTTCTGAAATCAGTGTCTCTACATGTGTGTCGGCCGTTTCATTCCAGCGTCTGTTGAATGCAACACAAACACACCTCATTCTGCTTCATGAGGCTCTGATGAGGAGATCACCTGAACCAAACCTGATTTAAGGAGGAAAAGGAGAAAAAACACTGCTGTGTTTATCACTATTATTATTCCACCAAATATTGATTTCTGAACTCTTCCTAAGCTCAAACATTAATATTGTGCTGTTTTAAAATGATCTTGTTTTCTTCACATTATTTGAGGTCTGAAAACAGTTAATCTTTTTTTATTATTATTTTGACCATTTCTCATTTTGTGCAAATAAATGCTCTAAATGACAAGATTTTTATTTGGAATTTGGGAGAAATGTTGTCAGTAGTTTATAGAATGAAACAAAAGTGTTCATTTTACTCAAACACAAACCTGTAAGTAGTAAAATTAGAGAAACTGATCATTTTGCAGTGGTCCATTATTTTTTTCCAGAGCTGTATCATATGTGGACATATAAATAAAAAAAATAATTCTTTGTTTTTGCACTCATCAGGTCCCAATGAGCCCAAATAACAGAGAAATCAATAAAGCAAGAGTTTGGCTCTTAGGAGGTTAAGAGGCCTTTTTCATCATTTTAACTAAGCCTGCTTTTTTATTATTATTATTTTTATTAATTATTATTTCATTTGACAGTTTTAATACATTTACTGCAAGTCCATAGACTCTACCAATACTTTGCATTCACTGGAAAAACTATCTCCAGGTAAATTCAAATGACTTAAATTAAGAACATTCTCCTTCATTTGAGTAGATTTAATTTGACAAGTAAAATGATCTGCCAGTGGAATAAGTGTTTATTTCTTAATTCTAGCAACATTTTATTCACTTTCTTTTTCTAAGTGCAAAAAATTGTTGTTTTTCTTATTTCAAGTTCAGTCAGATGTATTTTCATATTTTAAGTAAAAAGTCTTGTTCCACTGGATCATTTTACTTGTCAAGTGAAATTGACTCAAATCACAGTTAAACTTTATAAACTGAAGTCATCTTAATTTGACTAGATTGTTTTTTGCAGTGTATTACTATAATTTGGATCTGATTTATCTTTCGTGACTTGCAAAAATAATGCACTTGAATGTCACTTTAAGAATAACGGCCCTACATGCAAAATAGGAACAGAATTATTTAATTATCATAATTAAAACACATTTGTCCCATCACTTAGAATGCAAATGAGCACTATATTAAAGGACCAGTTTATGCAAAACTGACTCTTATGAGCTCAAAAGTTGAACTCCGGCACGTTTGAAGCTAAAGTCCATTTCTAGAGGTGGTGGAATTCTGTCAGAATCTAGAAAACGGCACAGATCAGTGTTTCCTCGGTGGAGATCTCACTGTGGCAGTGAGTCTGTCAAGGCAACAAACTAGTGTAGTGATGGGGGCAAGTTCTTAACTTCCACGTAAAACACCAATTTGCTTCATACTAAAGAAGCTTAACACCACTTTAACCCATCTTACAACAGCCACGAGTCTAACAAACAAAACGCTCTGCCTGGTTCACTCATTAGTGTCTGGAAACGTTAGAAAACAACTTTATAAACAGCCTCACACTTCCCTCTGCTGATTTCCCACTGCACAGGCCAAAGCCCAAAAGACTCGATTGTCGACTCCAGCGGCGGCGAGAGGCTCGAGCCGCCAAAAGTGAAGAGAAGATCGACTACTGAGGGTGAAGACGAAGAGAAACTGAAAGCTTTTTGAAAGAAAATGGTTCAGGAATGTTTTTTTGTTGTTGTTTTTTTTGCGTTTTTCAAAAAATATAATTCACTCATAAATGAATGGGATTAGAAACGACATTGGCGATCAAGTCTTTTGGGGTTTTACATGTGCAGTGGGAAATCAACAGAGGGAAGTATAAGGCTGTTGTAAGATGGGTTAAAGTGGTGTTAAGCTTCTTCAGTGTGAAGCAAATTGGTGTTTTACGTGGAAGTGAAGAACTTACCCCCATCACTACACTAGTTTGTTGCCTTGACAGACTCACTGCCACAGCGAGATCTCTAGTGTTTTAATTAATTCACACATGTCTGATAACCCTTTATTTTTAGTATTCATACATCTCCAAATCTCAAATTGCTCTTTTCCACCTTGTGATGTCACGAAGAGTTCGTTTTCAAGTGAACCGCTCCCTTTTACCTTTAGTCCAGTCGAGATCTGCAATTCCAGGCCTGAAATGACCTGAACATAGAGACCTGAAATGACCTGAACATAGATACATAGAGAAGGCATATGAAGTTTAAAAACACAGTGGAGCATTTCCTGTATCACCGGTTATCAGAACATAGCCTCATACGGGCTCTTTAATCATAATCTTTAAGCACTGCCGCGAGTCCACGCATTCATAATACTGACCATGAACTTTTAATACAAAATATAATTAATTCATTTCGTCAGTACTTGATGATCTGTCATGACGCTAGCCTAATGCACTTACGACTCTGTGCTTGTCCAATTCGATGTCATCATTTTGTGCAGAGACCGGCGGAAATAATTAGCTGGCGCGTCACTATGGAGACGAGTTATATGAGCTCTGTGATGTCCATGTTAGTCTGTTTTAGTTGCTCGTCGTTCTGTGTGTGGGTGTGGTGCCGTGGATTAGTCACTTCCGCACTTGAAATCTATAATTACATTTTGAGCTCATGGCGTACTTTGGAGCTCGTTTTTTTTTTTTTTTTATGGCTTGAAATATTAACCGCTGTGTAACTTTTCGGTCGGGGGTCCGTCGCCGGCTTGTTTCTATGGATATGTCATCACAGCAAAAAGTGGAGTGTTAAAATTGACTCTCACAGAATCAATTTGAACATTTTCTCAGGGTTTATGTGAGTCCAGTCTGTTCTAGAGTTAATTTAACATTTTTGGAAGTGTTCATTAAGTAACACTGGACCCAACTTTCTGTTTAATTAGTGCGACCAGACGTCCCCATTTACCCAAAACAGTCCCAGTTTGGAGCCCTGTGTCCCCTGTCCCAGCAGATTTATACAAAACCACTGATTTGTCACAGTTTTATACAAGAAATGCCCCAGGTGTCGCTCTTTTGGACCAATTTGTTCTAAAGCAGGACTAAATTAGGACTAAACCAGGACTATATCAGGTCTATTTCAGGTCTAAACAAGAACTAAACCAGGACCATATCAGGTCTAAACCAGGACTGAACAAGGGCTAAACCAGGAATAAAACAGATCTATTTTAGGTTTAAACCAAGGCTAAACCAGGACCATATCAGGTCTAAACCAGGTCTAAACAAGGACTAAACCAGGACCATATCAGGACTAAACCAGGTCTAAACAAGGACTAAACCAGGACCATATCAGGACTAAACCAGGTCTAAACAAGGACTAAACCAGGACCATATCAGGTCTAAACCAGGTCTAAACAAGGACTAAACCAGGACCATATCAGGACTAAACCAGGTCTAAACAAGGGCTAAACCAGGACCATATCAGGTCTAAACCAGGTCTAAACAAGGACTAAACCAGGACCATATCAGGTCTAAACCAGGTCTAAACAAGGGCTAAACCAGGACCATATCAGGTCTAAACCAGGTCTAAACAAGGACTAAACCAGGACCATATCAGGTCTAAACCAGGTCTAAACAAGGACTAAACCAGGACCATATCAGGACTAAACCAGGTCTAAACAAGGACTAAACCAGGACCATATCAGGTCTAAACCAGGTCTAAACAAGGACTAAACCATGACCATATCAGGTCTAAACCAGGTCTAAACAAGGACTAAACCAGGACCATATCAGGACTAAACCAGGTCTAAACAAGGACTAAACCAGGACCATATCAGGTCTAAACCAGGTCTAAACAAGGACTAAACCAGGACCATATCAGGACTAAACCAGGTCTAAACAAGGACTAAACCATGACCATATCAGGTCTAAACCAGGTCTAAACAAGGACTAAACCAGGACCATATCAGGACTAAACCAGGTCTAAACAAGGACTAAACCAGGACCATATCAGGTCTAAACCAGGTCTAAACAAGGACTAAACCAGGACCATATCAGGACTAAACCAGGTCTAAACAAGGACTAAACCAGGACCATATCAGGTCTAAACCAGGTCTAAACAAGGACTAAACCAGGACCATATCAGGACTAAACCAGGTCTAAACAAGGACTAAACCATGACCATATCAGGTCTAAACCAGGTCTAAACAAGGACTAAACCAGGACCATATCAGGACTAAACCAGGTCTAAACAAGGACTAAACCAGGACCATATCAGGTCTAAACCAGGTCTAAACAAGGACTAAACCAGGACCATATCAGGACTAAACCAGGTCTAAACAAGGACTAAACCATGACCATATCAGGTCTAAACCAGGTCTAAACAAGGGCTAAACCCGGACTATTGCAGTTCCAAAACAGAGGAGCATAAATTGCATTTTCTTTAGCCAAAATACAGAAGCCTGCACTTCCGTTTGTTGTCTCAGATTACTGTGTATACAGAACCTCATGTGAGTCGAGAATGGACAATGCTTTTTTCACAATTTTATTCATATCTACCGTCCCAACCCAGTTTTTTATTTTGAAAATCAAGTCACCCTATGTTTAACCCCAAAATCAAGAGTGATATTAACATTTTGGGAGTAAAGGGATAACACTTTGTAGGGTTATCCTGATTTAACTAAACAACACACAGAGGTGTTTTATTTTTACACTTTATTTTAGTTAATTTATAAATTAATCTTACCCTAACCCACTGCAAAAACTGGAGGGTTAAAACTTTAGGATAAAATATTGTTGTTTTTAACACAAAAAAGCGTTATTTTAACTATTTGAAAGTGAAATGGGGGTTTGAGTTGGGGTTATTTGCCAGAGTTGATATAGTTGAAGTGAATTCAACTTCCCCCAGTGTTCAGTCAACTTCCACTAATGTTCACCTCTGAATGTTGTTTAGCTAAATCAGGATAACTCTACAAAGTGTTAAGGGTCTACTCTCAAAACATTAATATAACTCTTAATTTCAGGAACTTTGGTCCAGTGTTACTTCATTAACATTTCCAAAACTAAATTTAAATTTAAATTTCATTCAAACCCTGAGAAAATGTTAAAATTCATTCTGTGAGAGTCAATTTTAACACTCCACTCCAGTTTTGTACATATATGTACAAAACTGGTTCAAATTGGTCTTCTCACGCGGGAGTTTGAAGTGGTGGGTGGGAGGTGCCAAAATAACACTTGTGAAAGTTGAATTAACACTAGTGGAAGTTAAATTAACACTAGTGAAAGTTGAATTAACACTAGTGGAAGTTAAATTAACACTAGTGAAAGTTGAATTAACACTAGTGAAAGTTGAATTAACACTAGTGGAAGTTAAATTAACACTAGTGAAAGTTGAATTAACACTTGTGAAAGTTGAATTAACACTAGTGGAAGTTAAATTAACACTAGTGAAAGTTGAATTAACACTAGTGGAAGTTAAATTAACACTAGTGAAAGTTGAATTAACACTAGTGGAAGTTAAATTAACACTAGTGAAAGTTGAATTAACACTAGTGGAAGTTAAATTAACACTAGTGAAAGTTGAATTAACACTAGTGAAAGTTGAATTAACACTAGTGGAAGTTAAATTAACACTAGTGGAAGTTAAATTAACACTAGTGAAAGTTGAATTAACACTTGTGAAAGTTGAATTAACACTAGTGGAAGTTAAATTAACACTAGTGAAAGTTGAATTAACACTAGTGGAAGTTAAATTAACACTAGTGAAAGTTGAATTAACACTAGTGGAAGTTAAATTAACACTAGTGAAAGTTGAATTAACACTAGTGGAAGTTAAATTAACACTAGTGAAAGTTGAATTAACACTAGTGGAAGTTAAATTAACACTAGTGAAAGTTGAATTAACACTTGTGAAAGTTGAATTAACACTAGTGAAAGTTGACTTCAACCATATCACCTTCAAATTAACTTCAACCATATCAACTCTGGCAAATAACCCCAACTCAAACCCCCATTTCAAGAGATTTCAAGCAGTTAAAATAACACATTTTGTGTTAAAAACAACTCTGAAAAATATTTTACTCTGAAATTTGAAGCTTCTAGTTTTTCCTGTGTATGACATTAAACAACAGCTGTACCTTATTTCTTCAATTACGGATGGTTTTATATTTCAAAAATACAGAGAAAAATAGGCATCCATACAATTACATCTTAATGGAGAAAAGCATTTTACGTACCCTCCACCGGAAAAGTTACACAATACACCTTTAAAACATAGTCATACTTTAAGCTTGTTTATTATTTTAGTTTTGATGAGTAAATATACTATACATTGATATAGGAGAAAATATAATAGGCTATAATAGGCATTGTCTCTTCTATATGTTCTTTAACTGCCATTGTCTGGGTTCTAATGTCCTCATCACAAACATAACCAGAGTTGTGTTTCGTTTCATTCACAGAAATGTAGTAATGCAGGAAGTGATCCACTGTGTTTTTAAACTCCATACACCTTCACTAGAAACATTTAGATCATTTCAGAAAACCTAGAATTGCCAATCTCTACTAAACTAAAGTTAAAAGGAGCTGTTCATTTGAAAATGTTACTCTGCTTTATCCTACATTATCAGTCTCAAAATGCAAAGCTCAAAATGCTGTGTTCCACCTTGTGAGGTCATGAGGGAGTAGTTTTCAAGTTAACATTTACCTTTTACCTTTTGTTAAGTAGAGATTGGCACTTCTAGGGCTGAAATGATCCAAATCATTTACTGCAAATTTCTCTGATCTGGCCAAGATTGAACTTATATCAAGTTATTCATCTTGTTCTCAGATTTATTATCTATTTAATAGTTCTGAGACTGCTTCATTCTAGTCGAGAGGTAGTTTCACTAGTCAGGACCACGCCAGCAACAACACTGTGCGAAGAAGAAGTTTTTATGTAAATGTACGAGGTGAGGCGGAAATGGCTGGGTTGAGATTCGTGGGTGGGGAATCCGTCTCAAATGTCGATGGGCCCAGTCGGAATGGGCCCCTCATAGGTGTTTTATGGCTGAAAAGATAAATGAGATAGGGGGTGGGGTCAAGTTAAACGAGAGGAACTGGGATGATGGGATAGGCTGCTACAAATAGACTTCTTCTTCTAGAGGTGTGGTAGAAGTGAGCTTTGATTCGCTGGTGAGGAGGAGAAGGCGGCTGAGGCATGGTCCTGCTCCTGAATCTCAGTTAATCTGCCTGTTTTTAAGTCCCTTTTAAAAACTCACTTTTTTCCTTGTCTTTTAACACAGTTTAAGAGTTGACTTTTTACCAGTATTTGTATTGTATTATATTTTACCTGTACCTGTTATTGTATTTGTTTGTGTACAGCACTTTGGTCAATTGTGTTGTTTTTAAAGTGCTCTAGAAATAAAGTTGAGTTGAGATAATCTTATTAACGACATTTATTTTAAGATCACTTGTCAAGTTAAATGATCTTGCCACACGGACAGATCATTTCACTACTTTTAAGTTGTTTTCTGATAGATTTAAGAGGTTATATCTTACATTTTGGCCAAGCTTTTATTTAGTGTTCTAGTGAAGGAGTGTGGAGTTTAGAAACACAGTGGAGCACTTCCTGTATTACCATTTGTTCAGTTTGAGAGAAGGACTAAGAATAATAATAATAAGCCTAAATCTGCAGGCTTTGTGTGTTAAATGTTTGTGAATGAAACAAAACACAACTCCAGGTCTGTTTGTGATGGGTAAATGAGAAGAGGGACATTTATATTTCTATATGGTTAAAAGGCTTCATGGTTCGTGGTGACATAAATGAACACTAGTGCGAGTACAGCTGGCCTCTCTTGTGATGTGTGTGTCACATGTTTGATGAATCTTTAATGAGGCTACTCACTCTACTGTATGTAATCTATGTTATGTATGTAATGTAGGCCTGTGTAATGTATGAGGCTGTGCTTTCCTCACAGCACATCCTACACTGTGCAGTCCAGGGGGGTTTAAACAAGCACTGGAACGGAGAGAGAGTGTATCCATATGAATCTGAAAGCGAATTGATGGAGAGCAGACACGGTGTGCTTGTGTCTGCTGCTTTATAATCACAATATATGACGCCAGCGGATTATGCAAGCATTAAACATCGAGGAGCCGGGTGCTATGCAGTTTTACCCCACGCTGCGCAGTCGAAGGTGTTCCTCTGCGAAGTGTTAAAATTGTGGAAATATAGATATAAATATATGTATACATTAGTGCTGTCAAACGATCAATTTTTTAAATCAGATTAATCACACTTTAGAATTTTGATTAATCACGATTAATTGCAGTTAATTATTCTTCAAAAAAAGACCAAAATATTGATCTAAAGTCGCGTATGGACAGACCTGATCACTGACCTAATAACCTGCGCTGCCTTTCAGGTCACCATCCACACATTCCACAGAGGAGCATTCAGAATAAACTGTGATTAATCTGCGTAAAAAAAAAAACATTACTGCTTTTTTTGTGATTAATCGCATGCGTTAACGTGTTAACGTTGACAGCCTTAGTTCAATTCAATTCAATTCAATTCAATTTATTTTTGTAGCGCCCAAAATCACAACAACAGTAGCCTCTAAGGGCGTTCCAAGATATGGATGAGTAAAACATTCACACAGACATATCAAAACAGGAATAAACAACATTCATGTAAAGCAGCAAATGAAACATCGTCCAGTCATCCCCTGTCCTTAGACCCTCCTTCTCAGGTATACATGTATGTGGATGTTTTTATATACATATTTATGTAAAACAATTGGAAAAGAATAGGAATCATATGTGTTTTTGAACATTTGAACAGATCTAAAATGGAGGATCAACAGTTCTATGGAAAACGTCATATTTCGTTGTTTGTGGATCCACCAAAATTGCAATACAGATTCAATATATTGTAGGGGCTTTTAACTTCTTAAACAATGTAGTCAAGTGTATTTACCTTTAAACACAACCAAAATCCATGCACTCCAAAAAAGTAAAACATGCACAAGGAAAAGTACAGTTAAAAGCCATGACTGGTCTTCATCAGGGCTTAGTATGTATTGCATTTACCTTGTTGACATGTTTCGGCTGCTAACTGTGAGCCATCTTCAGAACTGTCCTCGGTGTTGGTGGTGACATGTCGTATATCAGCTGTTGTTACTTCCTGTAGGCGTGGTCAGCTGTTGTTACTTCCTGTAGGTGTGGTCAGCTGTTGTTACTTCCTGTAGGCGTGGTCAGCTGTTGTTACTTCCTGTAGGCGTGGTCAGCTGTTGTTACTTCCTGTAGGCGTGGTCAGCTGTTGTCACTTCCTGTAGGCGTGGTCAGCTGTTGTTACTTCCTGTAGGCGTGGTCACCTGTTGTTACTTCCTGTAGGCGTGGTCAGCTGTTGTTACTTCCTGTAGGCGTGGTCAGCTGTTGTTACTTCCTGTAGGCGTGGTCAGCCTGATGGGACCTGCAGGTCGCTCAGACTGACCACGCCTCCCGTTGCCCGGTGCTCTCTGGTGGAGGGTGTCCCAGGTGTGTGAAAGGAAGAACGCGCCGCCATCATGGTTGATGCTGTCAGTGCCTCGTTTCCTGATTTCCCTGATCCACTACTGTGATTATGTTGTTTTTTTTCATGTCTCTCTGGATGGGTTCGGTTATTCCTCTGATGTATGATAGTGTGACTGTGTTTTTGTGATCTTGCTGCCCTCTGTTGGTTTTTTGTGTTTTTTTGTCAGGGTTTTTTGGTTTTATTGAGGACTTGTTGTCTGGCTTTGTTGATGGCAGACAACAGATAGGTTGCAGGGACTGTAGGGTGGCATAAATTGTGTTCAAACATGTTCAAAAACATTAGTTTCCAGTTGAGATGTGTTTGAATTTTGAATGTCGCTTTACGATTGAAGTGCAGGTCGCAAATCTGGTCTTAGTCGGAATGTTGGGCCAAAGGGATCGCAGAGGGATTTATTTATTTTTTCTCTCTTTTCCCATATTGTACAGCCCTATATCTATGTATATGCCTGTATGAATGTGTGAGAGCGAGTGGATGGGTAAGAGAGTATGTGGTTGTATGTGTGTGTGTGTGTGTGTGTGTATATATATATATATATATATATATATATATATATATACAGTATCTCACAAAAGTGAGTACACCCCTCACACTTCTGCAAACATTTTATGATAACAGTGTAAATTTACTGTCCCCTCAAAATAACTCAACATTCAGCCATTAATGTCTAAACTGCTGGCAACAAAAGTGAGTCCACCCCTAAGTGAAAATGTCCAAATTGGGCCCATTTAGCCATTTTTCCTCCCCAGCGTTATGTGACTTGTTAGTGTTACAGGGTCTCAGGTGTGTAAGTGGAGCAGGTTTGTTAAATTTGGTGTTTTCGTTCTCACATTCTCTCATACTGGGCACTGGAAGTTCAACATGGCACCTCACTGCAAAGAACTCTGAGAATCTGGAAAAAAGAGCTGTTGCTCTCTCTCTCTCTCTCTCTCAAGATATATATATATATATATATATATATGTTTTCTGCTTTTAGTTTTCTATAAACTAAAAAACTGAATGCGCTTTTACCATGGCTACAAACTGAAATCTTTCATCTTTGAATCTGTAATGCCTGTCCTCTGTCTGTAAATGTCTCAAATATCTGTTATTTCAGTGTTTTAAATGAGGTTAGTTACTACATTCTGTCACGGATCTGAAGGATGAATCCAAGATGGCTTTTTTATACCATGTTGTCAGAAACGTGCAATTCTGACCAATCAGAACGATAGCTGCTAGACTGGAGCTACTTGCGTGTCATGCAGTATTAATGCATGACAGTTAGACCTGGGAATTCTCCCTGACTGTGGTATAATATGTAATTTGCTTATGTGACTGGTTGCTATGGTAATGCATAAGGGGCAGGGTGATGTGCCGGTGGTTTCAAAGGCACGACTCCCTGCTGTTTGGGAGGGGACAGGGGACACCGTTACATCGTGTTTGGAGTTAATGTCATTTTGGGGATATTTGAGACCTGCTTTATCATGTGAACAAATATCGTGAGCCTCTTTGACTGTTTTAACGAGAAAATAAAGGACTCTGACAACCGTGACATCCAAAACCATATGAGAAAACACAGAGGAACAGCGCACCAGTCATTTTTCTCAGTTTCACACTCTGGCAAGTTAAGGTCTTTTGCTTTTGAAGGGCAGGTCGGGCAGCTGTATTTTTTCATGGACTGTTTTGTTTTGCTCATTACTGAACTATTTTTATAGGCCTACACGATATCATCTGTGTGTAATCTGCATACTTAAGCTGATGTTTTATTAAATCACCAAAACAGACTAGGGGTGGCACGGTATATGTATTCGTATTGAACCGTCGCGGTACGGGGGTCACGGTTCGGTGTGCGCATTTTGACGGAGAATATACGGTACAAAAGTTTAATATTGAACTGACCATGGGACTTTCCTTTTGCGACGGTTTCCTAAACCATTGCCATGTGCCCTGATTGGTCCATGAACATGTATACATGTCTGGATTGGTCTAGCGAGCAAACTCCGCCTTCAAATACAAAACTGCTGTTGTTGAAAGTTGCTGCTGTTAGGTCGTTGCGAGAGGGTGAAAGACGATGGCGAGTAATTCAAGCCTGGAGTTAGAAGACCCACCACCATCATTTAAGTCGGTGGTGTGGGCAGGGCTCTACAGTGTGCTCATTTCACTCGCATTTGCGAGTAAATATTTCGACGTGCAAACGAGAAAAACAAAACAGGGGCACCTGTGCAAGTGCTTCTGCAGCACAATAAGGAGCTGCGCACAGACGTAACGTGACAAGTTAAATGTTCTAAATGTACCAAACATTAGGGGCAAACTCACACTAGGACTTCAGAATCGTGCCCAAGCCTGGATCGCACCTAAAGCGCGGCACGCTTTCCCAGCGCGAGCGCAACCGAACACCTCCGACCGCACACGACCCCAGCATACGAGCTCCGCGTGTGCGGCAATATCACTCATAGAACAATCTCCGCTTCAAAACACACCCACGCCCACCTTAAACGAGGCGCGCCGCAGCAGGACCCACACCTGTCCCACTCACAGACACCCCCGTGTCGCTGGACTTCCTCCTCCGCTAAAGCGAGAGCTTTGTCTTGGTTTTGTCTCAGACTCGAGCGCATTTGGACTCAGTCTCGTCACAGACTCAAGGTCTGAATACTGAGTGCGGTCATATTTCATTACTGCCGCTGCTTTCGGCAATAAACTTGTGCCGGTGTGCGTGACCTATGCGCTGGAGCACGAGGACACTCCGTGCGGCACTGCCAGTGCGCGGCTCGTCCACCACTGCCCACACCCAGAAGGTACCTAAAAGGCACCTAAAAAGACCATGTGTTAAAACTTCACTGATGTACCCAGCTCAGTAACCAATCAATATACTCAATGTGGTGCTTGTGTGTTCACTTGTTTTACATGTTTTACTTTTACTTGTTTTACTACAAGTTGCAGTTATCTCAGCTGGAGATTTAGGCAATAAAAAGCTGCCTTTGAGGACAGCATTTCTGGTTATGTTTTTTTTCCTACACTGTACTGAAAATGTACCGAACCGTGGGGTCTGAACCGAGGTACGTACCGTACCGTGAATTTTGTGTACCGTGCCACCCCTAAAACAGACAGAGGTTCTGGGTCACTACAGTTTGGATGTTTTCAGTCACAATATTCATCTAAAACTTTGCCTGACTTGACAGTTCATTCTACCTTCTGTTCAAATCCAGAAAGGAAAGAAACGTCTTAATAAAACAAACGCTGACTTCCATTCGAAAACTGCGACGCCCAACGGGTGCTGACGTCTGACCTGCTGATTACGCTAGTGTGACTTGATTTACGTTTTTGCAGAATTCTATGTGCTGCAGATTCCAAAAATGGGATTTGACGGGCATAAGGGTGAAAATAGCGTCGAAAATAAGCAATTAAAGATGACTCAAACTTCGAGAGGGTAAATTAGAAGGGGAAACAATTATAATATCATGGTTCAAAGCTCTGAAAAGGCCATTTAGCAGAACAGGTCCTCTTTAAATAAGTAGGCTTAAGTAGCATAGGACAGTGGAGCACTTCCTGTATTACCACATGACATCACAAGGTGGGACGGAGTGTTTTCTGTTCGAGAGAAGAACTAAACATGGAGGATTTGTGTATCCAGGTCTGTTTGCGATGAGGAAACGGCATTAGAACAGAGACTAGAAAATAGCGACAATGGGCTCTTTAAGACTGAATTACGTTGGTGATTGGTTGAGAGGAAACATTACCAGGCTGTGATTGGCTGACAGATTACTGCTTTACACTATCATATAGTTTTACTCCAGATGCCCCGAAAACAGTCCACGAGTCTTAACAGTGGCAGTAGTAGCTCATTATACTCACAATTTTGATTTAGTTTTATCCAAGTTGCCCGATCTCCGAAAACATCTTAATATAGTCTTTGTACCAGCTCAGTATTACCCCAGTCTTTCAACTAATTAATGCTTGTGTGATTGGTTGAGTGGAAACTGTTGCGGACTTTGAATGGATGCAAATCAGTTTAAATTTGACTCCAGATGCCCCAAATTTTTGACGAAGCAGGGAAGCAGTTTTATTAGAACGTTTTGACAGATGGTTTGTAGCAGCAGGTGATTGCCTCTCAAATATGCCGGATGCCCTACCTCAGTAAACACTCTTCTATACCAGCACGTATTACCCAATCCCTGCTGTATAATTACCCGGTGTGTTTTGCTCTGTGAGTGTGCGTGGAGATCATGCGCACGCTGCCAGGGATGGTGTCCTTGCTCAGTGACTTTGCTGAAGATCTCGTCTGAGCTCAGTCCAAAATACTCCCAGTGTAAACACAATTGGGAAAAGTAGTAAATGATTCTTAAATAATATCCAAAACTACTATTCTTATTCTGGTGGAGGTTTCCGCCAAATGCTTTTCTCCATGGAGATGTTATTGCTTTGTCTGGAATGTTCCACAGAATGACATTAAACCTTTCTATCGCCATGGAAACTAAACCAGAGCAAGTTACAGGTCAGATCTGTGGAACAGCGACCTCACTCACAGTCAGAATACTGTTTTTCACTGTATTTCTGAGCTATAAAAGCACCTGTAATGGATAAGAATAATTGAATAAATGTAAAGTAGAGCTGTTTAAAGTCATACTGTGGAACATTCCAGGCAGAGCCATGACGTAGCCATAGAAACAAGCAAGTGACCAACTCCCAACCAAAAAGTTACATGCCTTTAACACACAAATCTTGCATATTTAGGCTGAGTTCAACACTCTGTTACTTCTTGTGATGTCATGTCAATACAGGAAGTGCTCCACTGCGTTTTTAAACTCCACATACCTTCACTAGAATCATTTAGATCATGTCAAAACTGGAAAATTTCAGTCTCTACTCAACAAAAGGTCAGGTCAAGGTTATATTCTTGTAATTTTGTAATTTTGGTGTTTACTGTTTTCTACTTTGATTTTATGTATTGCATGTTTAGCAGTGTTTGTCTATGTTTTGCTCCAAGTACCGCAGCCATTTCCTAATGTTCTGAACCTTTTCGCTCATATGGCAATAAAACCTTTCTGACTGATTCTGAAAGTAGCTGTATACTTATAAACTGCCGCTACATGACGTCACGAAGAGGAACAGAGCATTTCGAGCTTTGGAGATGTAGACAGACTAATAATAAAAGGTTAGGGAAGAGTCGAATGGTCCTCAGTCGCCAAAGCAGCCCTGGTTTTTCATCGTTTGTGATGTTTGGAGTCTAAACTGCTTAGTGTTACTGCCCCAGGGCTCCAGTTCTCTGCCTTGTTTTGTGGGTGTTGGCTCTACTCACGCTCATCAGGAGACGTTGGAAACACAGATGATGACTTCCAGTGTAGTTACCATACGGTAGTTCCCGACAGTGGGCATGTGATAAAACCGTGGATTCAGCAGCAGCGTCTTCACAACCTGCCAAAGCTTTCCATGAGGGACGAGACTCTAATCGCAGCTTCGAAGCCACTCACAGGCAGCTGGTTGGAACTGTTGATCTGCCGAACATAACGGAACGCAAGGATGACATCTGTTTTTCTTAAGACAATTAGACAAATTATAATGAAGAGGCAATTTCTACATACAATCCACATCTACATGAAGAAAACAGGGCAATTTTCTCAGTTTTCCCAGATTTGATCAGAGTTACTATTGTCAACAGAGCCCAAAGGAAGTCGTGATCGTATGTTTCCGTGAATAAAGCCTATTTCTTTGCTGTCCCTATAGAGCTTTTTAGGGTGGACGTGATAAAAAAGCTGCATGTGCATTTTGGCAGTGGGAGTGGCATCATTCCCCGTTCATTCTGATTCATTCAGACTGAACATGGACAGAAGAAAACAGAGATAAAAACATTTCCAGCACCAAAGTGTCTGGTTGTTCTGCGTGTGGTCGTCAGAATCGATATTCTAACAGCGAACTAAAGTTTTTTGACCAAAACTCCTTATTTTGTCCCTTAGTTTAGATTGTTTTGTGTACATATTTTACACTACTTTTGTTAATTTACCTTTTAGATTCTGGCTCATTAAATTATCACTTTATTTGATCATTTTTATACGCCCATTCTAATACGGGACGTATTATGGTATGGCGCTGTCCGTCCGTCCGTCCGTCTGTCCGTCTGTGGACAACCGTCTCACCAAGGAATGTCAAACTTCATGGCTGGACACCCCATGGGTCAAGGATGTTCCCTATTGATTTCAAGGTCACAGGGTCAAAGGTCAAGGTCACGGCCCGACCCTTTGCGAAAACCTTGTCAGTATTGGAATCTTCCAAACTGCACTAACAACTAACATCATCTTTAACTAGGTTTGACAAATTCTAACTTAATTCTATATACAATAATTCAAAGTACGGGCATATTTTGCCCCGCTGGAGTAGCTCTTGTTTTTTTATACACTAGTGATAGTGTATAAAAAAACAATTGACAACAACAAAACTGAACACTTTTTTGCAGTTAATAGATGCTTTTATTTAAATGAGTGCGCATCTACTCCTCAGTGGAATCGTCATGAGGAGGAGGGCGGGGCGGAGCAAAGTCGGCCATGTTGGGAAGGTCAAACACCACACAGCAGCTCAGGGCACCACGAGGGATCTCCATGTCCCGCACCTGAGTCCAAACTCCGGTCCTTGCATCAAAACATTCACAAGCACAACGAATGGTGCCCCGAATGTACCCGCCTACAACATATAGCTGATTGTCAACAACCTCAATGCCAAATTTGCTGCGCTCGGTCCACATGTTGGGTAGGGGGTGCCACGTGTTGGTTGCGGGGTTATAGGCTTCAACAGTGTTAAAACGGGAATATCCATTAAACCCACCAACAGCGTAGATTTCATTGGCATAGGCGATGACACTGAGCCCAGAGCGCATGGTGGACATATCCGCTATCATGGTCCACTGTTCGGTTAGTGGGTTGTAAGTCTCAGCTGATGCCAGGTGATGTTCACCATTAAAACCTCCACAAATGTAGATCTTTCCATTGTACACTGTGCTGCTGGCTTCGCTCCTCTTTTCGTTCATAGGTGAAATCATGGTCCACTGATTGGTCACTGGCAAGTACCTTTCGGCTGTCTTCAGCCTGTCCCGTCCATCGAACCCGCCTATCGCGTAGATCAAACCATCCAGCAAAGTCACACTAATGTAGCACCTACGTGAATGCATGGGTGCTAATTCTTGCCACGTGTGAATTGCCAGGTCGTACTTGCAGGTAGTGTTGAGGCCGTGATTGTCGTCAAACCCTCCAATCACGTACACAGATCCATTAAGGAACACTGTGCCGTGATGGGCTCTTGGAGTCCAGTCATCATTAGCCACACCCACCCAGCGATCGGTGCGGTTGTCATAGACTTCAATTCTGTTGATTCTTCTTCTGTTTCGGCTATAGCCACCAATAACCATAAGCACTGCACTGGGCAGCCTTGGAGTGGCTAGACGAGTGGGGGGCAGGGAGGCATTGTACCTCCTAGCTCTTTCATCCAACATCACCTTTATGATCTTCTCCTCCACAATCTTCCAGTTATGAATGTAGTGGGACAGGTTATATCTATTCATGCACTGAGTGAAGTAATCAACAGGGATCAGACCCAGACGGACTTTTAGTAGGAGGTCGGCCAAGTAGTGGTTCCTTTCCTTAGGAGCATGTGCAATCCATCTGATGACTGCCACTAACACGGTGGTCTCCTCCTTCACGTTCAGCCGATCATCATCAATGACTGAACACAGGTCTTCCCTGGAGAGCTGGAAGAACTCTTCAGAGCTGGTCACCACCTCTTCGAAATGCTTCAGGACGTATAAGAAGGCTTGTTTCTCCAGCTGGGGGTAGTAGTACTTGTTTGAGATACCCCATACAGTGATGCAGTTACTGGGGGACATTTGCTCCTTCATGACCTGACAGCAGACTTCGGTAATGCCGCTCACATCTAAGTAGTCAGCAGTTATAAAGAGCTCCTGGAGGTTTTCCTGGGTGATGTGCACCACCCCGGTGTAGCAGTAGTCCAGGATAATCTTCATGATATCAGCTGACACATTGTAGATCTCAAACACCTGGCAGTCAGGGCTGGACCAGTTAGTGAAGAGGCTTTTAAAGTATGTGCTGCAGCTACACAGAACCAGTTTGTGTGCTGGGAATTGCACGCCGGCCACGTTGAGCAAAGCATCGCACAACTTCTGCTCCCTCCACAATTCCTCGAACACAGTGTTCATGTTTGGTTTTGTATTTGAAAATGGATATCTTTGCACAGAGACATGTCTGTCGCTCTTGCTAACTGTGATCGTTTCCATCTCTGTCCTTTTATGTTACGTGCCGTAGATCTGAACTCTCTTCTCAAATGTTCTGCTGCTGAAAGCGAGAACAACCCACATTCTCTGCTTCTTTGAGCTTTGACACATTAAAGCTTTGTAGTGTCTTTAAGTTCCGTTGCTGCAATCTGATTGGTGGAATTCCGATTCTAGAATGTGATGATGTCATACTCATACTCCTACTGCAAGAGCCAGATTTCCCTATTGATTATCCGTCCGTCTGTCTGTCCGTCTGTCCGTCTGTCTGTGGACAATTTCTTGTCCGCGCTCTAACTCGACAACCGTCTCACCTAGGAATGTCAAACTTCCAAACTGCACCAACAATTCATCTTTAACTCGGTTTGACAAATTCTAACTTAATTCTATATACAATAATTCAAAGTACGGGCGTATTTTGCCCCGCTGGAGGAGCTCTTGTTTTATCTTATTTTTTCATTACTTCCCCTTAGTTGAGCGCGGTTGTTACAATTACCCTCCTATGGACTGCCTGCGTTCTGTTGACAACACAAGGGTCCATTAAGCATCATTAAAAGGTCGTTATAAAGCGTTACCAAACATCAGATGCCAAAATAATGAATCCAGCTTTATGTGAGGCTTTATTTCACCTGTACAGAATCACGGACCAAATGTTTTTATTAAAGGTGCACTATGTCACTTTTTGCTTGGGGGTTGTTTCTATGTATATGTCATTGCCCTACCTGGAATGTTCCACAGTATGACATTAAACAGCTCCACATTACATTTATTCAATTACATCCTACATTAAAAGTTTAAATTTAAATTATGTCACGGCGCATCATGTCCAGCGTACGAGTCCCATTTAGTCCAAAGTCTAAGAGGTCCAATTCCAAATGAAGTCCAAATGTTTGTTTTTTTTCTCCAAATTTTGAATTCCATTTATAATTTCTGACCAGTCTTTGCTTAATGGTGCAGGTTGTGTCATCCATTTTTTTGTCATAGCCTTTTTCCCTGCCACCAGATGTATGTTCTAGAGAAATCCATTGATTGTGCTTATGGCAGTGGGTTCTGAGGCCCGGGTACATGATTCTGAAGTCGAGTGGGATGGTCATATTAAAGACCAATTGCAGGGCTTTGTTAATTTCTGGGAATTTGGACATTTTAATCTGAAACATTTGAATGAAAGGACCCACTGACTTCAGATTTTGAAAATTGGGGTGTTCAGTGCTGTAAATGTTCTGGGGGAGAGGTGTACCGTACATGCCACAGAAAACTTCCAAGTTTAAAAGTCCTATTTTACGCAAAATGGACTCTTGTTTTTGACATGTTGCAGACCTGGAGTTCTGTTTTGTTTCATTCGCATGTTTGACACCGCATTATTAGGCTGCCTTCTTCTCTCAAGCTCAAAATGCTCTGTTCCACCTTGTGATGTCATGTGGTCAGGTCCATCAATAGTGATTTGGGGACCTGGGGGCAAGGAGCCTCACATGGGTCCCCCTTCAATATAAATTAATAAGACAAAGATCCAATTCTAAATAATAATAGTAATACATTTTATTTATTAGACGCCTTTCTGGACACCCAAGGTCGCCTTATAACAACATAAACAAATTAAGTACGATTAAAATATACAGTTAAAGTGGGAGCCTATTTGTATTGATTGTATTTCATTCACTTACAATTAGTTATCAGCGATTCTCCCTGGAGACCACATGTGTCAAACATGCAGCCCGGGGGCCAGATCCGGCCCTCCAAGCCCTTTAATCTGGCCCTCGGCTGATTTTTCTATTAAAATACTTAAAATTTTCAGATTTTTCTGTTAATTTTCTGCACCGTTTAGCATAGCAGCGTCTCCGGCATTTCTGTATGTTGCGACTCCCACCAGAGCAGCACAAATGAAGACTTTCCTCTTTCCAAACGCTCTTAAAGGACGATCGTTTTGACTGTCGACCGTGACCCTCATCAGCAAAATGTCAAAAAATGAGAAAAGCAGATGCTGAGTTCAGGATTTCCCAAGAAAAATAGTCTAATTCTTATTTGTTGACAGAGGTGAATGGGAAATCTGTGCTCAGTGTGTTTGGAACAAGTGGCATTGCTCGAGGAATATAATCTTAAACACCACTACGAGACACGGAGAAAAATACAATAACTTGAAGAGAGAACTGAGTTTTCTGATCCGGCCCTTTTGGGATCAAAGTAGGTTGCATACGGCCCCCGGACCAAAATGAGTTTGACACCCCTGATGTAGACCTATGTAGCATGTTTGGGGTGATCCAGTTCTGGGCCCTAAAACCCTGGGGCCTGGGACGACAAACCCCAAGTTAACGATCTCTAGCTATTTTTACTTCATTAGAGATTGTCAATGTGAATTTATGTGCTTAAGTAAAGCAGTGAGAGGTTTATCTGTTTTTCACTCCAAATACAACTTCAGAGTATAAATGAGAAGAGGGAATGTGGAAGATCATTTGTTTCATCAGATTTTGAATTTTAAATGCCGCTGAATTTCTCATTTAGAATTTTTTAACTCAGAAAAAACATTGTTTGTCTTTTTATTCTGAATGGCAGTTGATGACATTTTAAGCATATATTTTCAAAATGTTATGTTGTTTAACACATATTAGCACAGATATTTTCAGTACCTCAACAGTCAAAATTCAAAGTGTAAAATTCACAGCGAAAAATATTTGCAGGAAAGGTCTAAGAGGCTGAAGGAATCCATCTAAAGGCTTAAGGAATCGATCCAAACTAATCCGATCTAACTTAGTAACAAAACAAACAGGAAATGTTGTAGTGAACGGATCTGATTGGTCAGAATTAGCCTCATCAAAACCTCATCTCTTTTAGTGTAAAGTGTAAACCCCGCCCACAAGTGAGAACGGCCAATAGGAAACGGCCTCTGTCCTCGTCACTCAAACGGGATCGATTGCTTCTGCCTTGTCATCTTGGATCTTTATTGTGAAATTTTCCACCGTGAATTTTCCACTCTGAAGTGACTATTGAATTTGAGAGCTTGAAAATATACCTGCTGAATATTTAAAAGATGAATAAAAAAAAATTGAAACATATTGAAAAAGTATACTTAAAAAATCAGCAACCAAAATTCAGAATAAAAAAATAATAATAATAATTTAGTGTTAAAAAAATAAAAGTGAGAAATTCAGCTGCATTTAAAATTCAAAATCTAGTGCAGTGATACTCATTGCATGGCTCCCCAAGCTTTAATTGGTGGCTCGCCAATATATTTTTCAAATGGACTAAATAAACATATAGTGAAGATTGTAACACAAACATCTGCATTACACAAGTATTAGGGATGGACATGATTAGTCGACTAATCAATAATTGATCTTTTCATCAAATTTCGTCAGTCCCGTTCATTTTTAGTTGACAAACTGAATGTATGTTGCTGTGGTATTCCTGATCTAGTGGGACAAATTATCGTCCATAAGAAAGCAGCTAGAACATGATTAATAGCTCTGAAAAGTCCATTTTGTAGAGTCGGTCTGCTTTAACTTTCCTTTCACCAAATCCTCTGTCCAGGGAACCCTTTAGCTGTTTTCAAGGTGACTTCGACAGCTCCCCCCAGTCTGTGTTTGACCTCCTCTTCTCTGCTCCTGTCTCATTAGAAAAAGAGCCCAGTCCAGCTGATATCGTGTTCATTGTTCTCTGCGTGTTTTGAGGACTGGGTAATTACATAGATGGTAAAAACTGATTTAGTTCTTTGTGTTTTAATCCTCAGTTTTGAATCGTCTGAGGAATCGCTGTATCAAAAACGACACAGTGCCTTGAGAGTCTTCTGCGATAGAAATAAGACAATGTTTTAAATTTAATTGGATTTTAAGAGTGTTTTTCATCAACTTGGGATAGGGATTTCACATTTTCTAACTTAAAGGTCTCTAAAATGGACTCTTGTGAGCTTTAAGTCATGTTATAATCTTGTTTCTTTGTCAAAAACAGACCTGGACTTGGTTTTGTTTGAGTTACTTGTTTGAGTAACCTTTTATTATTAGTCTGTCTACATCTCCAAAGCTCAAAATGCTCCGTTCCACCTTGTGATGTCATACAGTGGTAGTTTTCAAGTTCCAGCTACCTTTTACCTATAGTTCAGCTGAGATTGGCATAGATTGGAATGAGTCTGGTGATGGTTTTGGGTCATGGAAAAAAAAAAAAAAAGATTACATAGGTGAATTCAATGTTTTTAACTGTGATGCAACAATCCAGGCAAAGAAAATATTTTTAAACATTTAGTGACAAAATCGATGCCATTTAGCCTGATTACTTTCTAATCTTATCTAATGGAAAATTCATGTCCATTTTGCAGCTGATTAGTCTGATTCATCAGCCGGTTAGTGGAAACCGTCTGACTTCGCAGCATTAGGATTTGTTCACTCGATGGCAGGCGGGTACTTTTTTCATTTAACCAATCGCTGCTCGTTGGTGGTGACGTCTGTAATGCGCCGGAACGCTCAGTGGGGTCCATAACTACTGGCACAACAGCAAACAAAACAGAGAGTGAACATGTCTGCCAACAAGCATTGTCGTGTCTGCAAGGTGAACTTGCAAATGAAAGGTAATAAAAAATGTTATTGTTTGACGAAGGAAGTCCAAAGGAGGATAGTGTATGCAGTCTGCTATCGCAACTCGGGTTGGTTCTGGCACACACCGTTTCACTGATTGGCCGGTGCACCGACTACAACTCTTCTCGGCTGTTCTTGCAAACAGCCGAGTGCAGTGCTTCTCAATTATTTTCTGTCACGCTCCCCCTAGGAAGAACAATTTTGACGATGAGAGCGTCACTGCCAATTATTGTAGTAGATGTGCAATTACACTTTATTCTAGTCCAGAAAAACAGCATGTTCCCCAAGGTCACACGCGTGTCCCCTGACATTGCACCGTGCCGCCCCACAATTTGAGAAGCACCGGCCTAGTGTATTCCGATTCTAGTCTGACTAGTCACTGGAGAGAAATGAAACTGAGCGGAGGCAACAATCATTCCCTGGGAGTGTGATGCTAATTGTAGGCAGTCCTCTGTTGGAATCTCTCTTAGTCAAATTAGTCTTTAATCTAGACTGAAAGAACTGTTTTAGCTGGAATTACACCAGGCGAGCTGATCTCACACATAAAAAGCTCCTGAAAATGTTGTCATTTTGTGATTGTGAACACGTGCATTGCGTCACCATGGTATCTGCTCATCATTCCTCCAAAGACTTGCACATAGAACACCCCCAGCATGATGTCACTGGTAAAATATCAATTATAAATTCCATACACGTCAGGCAAATGTTATATAAGCTGTGAGCAAAAGCACTATTAGATAAAATAGACCTTCTCTGGAGCTGTATTTATTCAGTGCTGTATATACTAACGTTAAAGCTGCACTGAGTAACTTTTTAGTTCATGGTGCATCACCTGCTTTTCACCTGCCTGTTCCACAGTATGACTTTAAACAGCTCTACCTTACATTTATTCAATTACATTGAATAGATTTTATAGCTCAAACATACCTCAAAAAACAAGCTTTCTGAATGAGCAAGGTCGCCTCTCCACAGATCTGACCTGTAACTTGGTCTAGTTTGGTCTCCATGAAGATAGAAAGGTGAAGATTGAGAGGCTTTATAATCGGGCCTTAAAACTTTGAGATAAAAAGCCCATTCAATTCCATCACTGTTGTATTTTAAGGAAACATAAAATCTTAAATTTTATGAATTCTGTTCATTTTAGCCATTTAAAGTTGTTCTTCAAATGTGTGACTGGACTTGCACCTCAGCCACTTTGTAAATTTGTGAACAGATTGGAGACCTCCAGAGCAACGAGAGCAGCGGCGTGGAGACTGTAGGGGTCGCCAGCCTATTCCGACATCCCTTCATTCCAACATCCCTATATTTTGACATTACTATTACGACATGTCACTATTTAGACGGGTTGTTTTTCCGACACTTTTTGGTATCGCTATTCCGACACGTCATTTATTTTTTTGAAAGAGTTGCGATCGTCTACCCAGGCGCATCTCCTGCATGGTGCTGGGTGACGGGTTCAGACACGGACACAGACACATCAGTGCGATCACACATTTGAAATGTAAAATTAAAAACAGTTTAAGGCCAGCACAAACGACAGGATATTTCATTCTTAAACAATTTTTAAACATACGACAAAAAGCGCACACCACAGACACGAGGCACCACAGGATATAAAGCTGTGAGCGCTACGCCGTCAGCCGTTGTCTACAGTAAAACCACTCGCTCTGAGACTCTGAAGTGTTCAAAGATCAGAGCTCTGCACTTCCAGTTTAGACACAAGTCAAAACTGTGTTATTAATTGTGAAAAGTGGTGCAGTACTTCAGACACAGGATTTTTAAGGCACAGATGGTTGGAGATAAAGTCCACAGGAAGTAGAGTCACTGTGTCTAATCTGCAGCTTTACCTCTGTGTGCTGTGGATGTAAACAAACACATGTGTTACTCTCGCCTTTTTACTTTTAAAGAACACCTCAAACTGGATCAATAGCGCTGTTTTATGGACTGGATGTCATAATTTCCGGAGGACAAATTCTATGGATAATGTGGATGAGACGCTGCACTTTAAATTTACAACTTTACTAAAGGTGAATAATAAAGTCTGAATATTGAGCTGGTGCAATGAAGTTGACAGGTTATTTATTTAGGCTACATGGTGTTCTCCGCCTACATGATGAAATGAATGAAGCGCAAAGGGCCCATGCAGCCTACATTTTAGATTAGATAGGCTATGTTCCCGAAGGCCTATGCTCTTTTTTTTTTAAAAACGCTTGACGCACAACGATCAGTGAGGACATTTTCCCACTGTCTGATATCCTCTGTGAGCCAAGTATTCTCTGATCAGGAGCTTTACACCAGCCCAAGCATCATCATCATCATCAGTACCATAGCTCCTTACACACATTATGTGTTGTTCTGTTTTATAACTTTATTATTATTCATGTCGGAAAAGCGGAATGTTTGAAAAAAAAATAGAAAGTGCTGCTGCTCCAAAATGGCCAAAAAAAAATGACGTAGTAGTGGGACGCTTAAAAAAAAAGTCTATGTCGTTACTCCGACAATTAGAAGTCAGTGTATAAATAGCGAGATGAGGGAATAGCAGGGTGTAACCGAGGCTGTAAAGTTCCATTTTGTAAAATATCTTCTGCCCAGAATGTTTTTTTCTGTGAAAGGGGCCAGTCTGTGGAACTCTGTCTCTGCTAACATAAAGACAATAACTAAACTGTCCACCTTCAAAAACAAACTAAATCCTGCCTCATAGAGCAATAGCAGTGGAACCACGTCATATGAAATAAAATGTGTGTGCGTGTGTGTGTGAGGAGTGCAGAGGTGTGAGCTTGAGTATGTGTGTATTTATACCTCATGAACTTTTATTAGTGCTAACTGGTCTCTGGACAGTTTATTGTATTTACTATTTAGTTTCAACTTTTCATTTAACATAACTGTTAAAAGCCCTTCTAAAGACAGATGTTGTGAATTAGCCCTGGCTCTAAACACTGATACATCAGATTATTCTGGCATAATGATCTGTGTTTATTCTATGATCTATGTCCCTATCAAATTCACTAGCAAGGACCAGACTGACAACACGTGCAAAGAGAAAAGAGTTTATTATATGGAGACGAGGCGGGTCAGTTGTGATCAAGACTCAGGGTGGAGGTTCCATCTCAATCTTCACATGCCCCCCCCCCCTCATAGGCGAACAGATATGGGTTGGGAGGGTGGGGTCGAGTTATTCAGGACAAACTGGGTTGCCAGGATAGGCTGCTGCAAATAGGCTTCTGGGAAATTGAGGTGGTAAAAATGAGCTGTGATTCACTGGAGAGGAGGCGAAGGAGGTTGAGGTTCATATGAATTACATATAAATAAAATAAAGATACCATACTGTGAAACATTCCAGTCAAAGCAACAACATTTCCACTGAGAAATTGCATTTGGTGGACTCTACACCAGAAAAGTTACACAATGCACCTTTACCATCACTTTTACCCACCTCACTTTCAGATAAGACTTTCTGTGGAGGAGTGTTTGGTCAAAGGCAGACTGCTGTGTATTTACTGAAGTTGTGTGAGTTTCTGCAGTCTGTCTTCAGCATGAATGGTGTGTGAGGCTGGGTCCGGAGCTGCACTAATCGCAAGAAATCCAAACAGAATGTGTAGAGGAGCATAAAAGGACCTATTTTCTGAAATTTTTCAGTTTGTTGGAACATTGTGAACTCCCTGAAGAGTCCCAGAAGTCTGGAAGAAAGCTGAAAAGCATTGAGAAACTGAAAAAAGTAGGATATTGTTAGTCAAAGGTGCATTGTGTAACTTTTCTGGTGGAGGGTCCATCAGATGCTTTTCTCTGTGGAAGTGTTATTGCTTTGTCCGGAATGTTTCACAGTATGGTATTAAAGTTTTCTATTTGTATGCAGTCCAAACCAGACCAAGGTTACACTCAGACTTCAGGGTTTAACGCTCAGGTCAGATTTCTTTTGTGAAATCTGATTTTCTTACAAGGTCGTTCTCATTTGCAATTAAATGTGACTTGTTTGTGATCTCCAGTGTGAACTTTAAATGCCCCAAAAGTGTCCTGCATGCACATTGGAGGACACGACAATGTCACAGCAGCAAGCTCAGTGTTTACGGAAGTCGCCTAAACATGGATGCGAACATTGAGCACCTGGTGATTTTAAAGTCGCTGTCGTACCAGAGCCAAAAGATGTGCAGCTTATTTGTTTTAACTAAGGATGCACCAAGACCAATAATGGTATCGGGTATCGACCCAATACTTCCATAACTACTACTCGTACTCGTTAAACATTTGCCAATAGCATGCTGCACTCGTATGATCTGAAAAGTTTAACATGAACCATCTCCAACGCGACATACGCACAGAACAGACTCACCATTAGCAGCACATCCCTCTGTCACAGAAAGAACACTCATAATCCACTGAGTCGTGTCCGTTAGTCCCACAGAAACTGACCACTTCACCGCAGCTTATACTGTATGTGAATGAGCCAAGCAGTTTAAAGTTTTGTTTCTTATATTTTTTGCGCTTGTACATTTGTAAGATTGGTGAAGTATTGGTATCGCTACTCAGTATCGGCAAGTACAGAAATTATTGTACACATATTCGTATCGGTTTTCGTAAAAGTGGTATCGGTGCATCCCTAGTTTTAACCCTTCAAGACCTAAGGGTAATTTTTAGTACACTTGTCCTCATCTGGATTTTTTCCCCTCTCCCCTAATGAAGTGTTATACATCCTTTCTTCAGTACAACATGCTATGTCACAAAGGGTCCACGATGTATAAGGATTTTCTAACAGGCAAATTTTAAAATATAAAAAATATTAGTTTTTAGCATTAGCATTTTTAGTGTAAAATGCCATGTGATGTGACTGAGAATAACCTTAATTTTTTCTTTTTTTCTAAAACATGGTTGGGATATTAATCTAAGTTGTGAGTCATATGAAGTGTATAGAAACAAACTGTTGTGTTTCTTTAGATTTTTAATGCATATTGATATTTTCTTTTGCTCCAATATGACAGTCGCCTGCTTGTGTTTAATGAACAAACTACTGCCCTGGAAAATGCATCAAATGAAGAAAAATGCCTAAAGAACCATTCACCCAAGTCGACTTTGTCTGTTATTAAACTCCAGCCTCCTGCTGTTATTAGTCGCACCACATGATGCACGGTCGCACCACATGACATTTGAACACTTTAAGTACAAAAACATGCAGAATAACTCTGTAACTGAAAAAAATGATGTGGTTTCATGGAGTTCAGAGGTTCTACAGAAATGTGCTGAATTATTATGAAATTTGAAGCTTTTTAACTGAGGAAATTGCAATTGGACAGCGTCATGTCACTGACCCATTAACAACTTTTTGGACATAAAAAATAGTTAATTTAGGGCCTTAGCTACAAAAGTGCAAAAATCTGTAAGTAAACTAAAAATATCCTTGACCTATCCACGACTTTAGTGGTGCCAGTCAGCCGATAGACTAGAGCCACATCACTTACCATGCACTTCCATGCTCGGAAAGCCGCAACTCTCAGCTTTTCAAGAAAAAAAAAGTAAGTTTCTATCTTTTATGCTTGGAGAGTTATGTGCGGTTATATAAAACCTATTCCCAGGCATTGCATATGATACTGTGGGTGTGGAAGAGTTAAGGAGGAGACTGAGAAGGAGAAGAACAAGGTTTTTGGCCGTTTTGTGGGTGGCAGCAACGTCCCTAGAAATGAAGGAGTCGCAGTCAAGAGTAGTGGGATCGTTATGTGCTTCGCTGCTTCACTGACACAGTTCATACTCAATTTTCATACAAGAAGAATGTTTGTGTACATTTGTGAGCTTGTTGATGACATGTAGGTCAGATGAATGTGACCTAGCCATTCAAACTGAAGCCGCATGGCAAAAGATCGGATATGTATCGGTTTTAGGACCACATATCACTGGCTACATTCAGACTGAGCCTGAAGTGACCCAAATCCGATTTTTTTTACCCCTATGCGACCTGTACCTGATCTTTTAATGACAGTCTGAACGACACAGATCAAATTTTTTTCAAATGTGACCCAGGCCACTTCGATCTGTGCTCCTAAAACCAATAAATATCCAATCTTTTGACTTGCGACTTCAGTCTGAACGGCCAGGTCACATTCATCCAATCTATCATTCCTTTCTACGGAAGTTGCTGCCACTGCCCCACAAAACGCCACAGCCAAAAACCTTGTCTTTCTCCTTCCCAATCTCCTCCTCAAAATAAATAAGCTGTACATGTTCTGGCTCCGATACGACAACAACTTCAAAATCTCCAGGCGCTCAATGCTCCGTGTTTAGGCGACTTCCGTTAGCCCTGAGTTCGCTCACTGCTGTGACGTCGTCGTGTCTCCAATGCTCCTGCAAGACACTTTAGGGACGTTTAAAGTTCACACTGGAGATCACACACAAGTCGCATTTAATTGGAAATGTGAACGACCTCGCAAAAAAAAAAAAAAGATTTCACAAAAAAATCCGATCTGAACGTAGCACAAATGGCCTGGGTCGCATTTGAAAAAAATTGTCATTAAAAGATCAATTACAGGTCACATCTGGCTGAAAAAATCAGATTTGGGTCTCTTCAGGCTGCAGTCTGAACGTCGCCCAAGTGACAGGTCAGATCTGTGGAGAGGAAAGGTTTTTTCATGTGATTTCATGTGATTTAGCTTTACTTGAATATGATGTGTGATTGAATGTATGTTTGTGATGAGGTAACGGCATTCTAACATGACTAAAAGCTCACAAGAAACAATTTTATGTAATATAGGACCTTTACGTAACGAAACTACGTTCTTCTTGGTGGTGGTTAGCGTTGCCGATGGTGCAGACTGGCATGGCTTTTTTAGTGAATGAATAAAGCACTGTAAAATTCTTTGGTGCCCTGGAAGGTGCTATAAATCCAATACAGTATTATTGACTTGGACCTGGAATACAGTGACTCACCAACAAAACTGCTTCTTACTGTCTGAGGAGCTGTATTCTTGTCTCTACCTCGTCCTTCTGTTGTGCTTATGTGAGAGTGAACACCCCTCCCCGTCCCACTCCCTCTGTACCCAGCGTATGCATGCCAAAAGAGGCCCGATCCAACTCTGTTCTCCCCGTAGGATCACACTCCCCTGGCTCCTGTATCATTCCCCCCAATCCATCACGGTTAGAACAGAACATCACGAGGATGCTCTGACTTTGGCCAGAGGACTCGCGGTGGAGGGATGTGAGCCGTCGCCCTCCCTGTACAGTAAAAGCAGATGGTTCTTCTTCATGTGGACGAATTGATCACATTTGTGGATTCATCGGTAACAGCTGTTTATGGATTGTGTAAGCGCTATTGATTGTATAAAGGAGCAGACTAAGGGAGTGTAAAGTCACTCACAGTGCCCAACTCCAGTCAAATGAAGCTCTTCGAGGCTAGCAGTTATAGGAGCGAATCTGGACAAAATAGCGAAACAGAAACGAGCGAGTTATTACGAACATTTTAAGACGGCTCACAGCAGCAGTTACACAAAGAGAGCTGACAGATTTTCAGCACAAAGTAAACTGGAGCCGATTGTGGAGCCGATGGAGTCGGAAACAAGCCCATACTCACTTCCTCTTTGGAATCTGGCAGCTAGCAGTTTAGCTTTGTACATCTTTAGAGTCTGTGATTGGTGCTGATACTGGGCCAGGCACGTACCTGATGTGATGAATAGACAAATGTCATTTTTATTGCGTCTCAAATTTCAAAGTGAAACAGTTAACCAAACTCATTCTGTCAGATTGTGTTCACTGTGAATGCGTAGCTCTATTAGCACAGTGTTCACTTTGCCAAATGACTTCATTTGTTTATGCTGTCATGGTTCATTCCTGTTGCTGACAGCAGAGAGCGCTCTAATGCCTAATGCTTCTTTGGGAACAGAGATGTAGTTTAAGAACATTTTCCAAATGCAGACATGATTTTAAATTAGAAAATGTGAAATACTGATCCCAAAGAGACCAAAAGCATTTTTCAAATGGAACTGAAGCCATAAGAATGCATAATATGTGTTTAATCTCCACACTGCTGGGGTACGATGCCCCGGGGGAGTGAGAGAGATGGAGGAAGTCTGATCTCATCAGATCTCAGGAGCTCAGGGCTGGAGCTGCTGAGTATATAACAGGGCTGTAGCAGAACCACACAGGCTCATCCTCCAATCCCAAAGTCCACAGACTGATTCCCGCTCAAACCACTGCAAACCATTGTGCCCTTGAGCAAGACACTTAATCCACTTTGTCCTCTAGTGTGGAAGTACACTGGTGTATGAATAAAAACAGCTCTTTGTACTAAAATACTATATAATACTATTATGCTGTCCTCAATTCAAAAACATTTTATCTGTAGCAAACCTGTAAGAATGAGCCATGTGAGTCACTGTATGACACTTTGGGATGAGAGCTGGTGCAGAGGTGGGCAACACAAGCGTCACTTTTGTCATTGCAGAAATCAGTGAACTTGTGATTTAAAATATGCAGATTATAACAGAATGATCCACTGGTGTCATAGATTATAATTGTATATATACCCAAAAAGTTAAAACTAACCAAAAGAATGTCTATCTTTGTCCTCATTATATTTTTCAAAGGTGTGGTGTCTCGTCCTCTTCCGGCCGCGAGCAGATCATAAATCAGTCTGTGCATGGGGAACATTGACAGTTCTCAGGCTGGAGTGTGACTAATGCTGTGGGTTCAAAGCTCCACATCTCTTGGGCCAATCAAAGCCTGAACCAGGGAGATGTTTACAAGAGAACGACACACACAGGCCAAAGGACTGAGATAATCACAGTGGAGAATTATGCAGTGGAGCTGGACAAGAGAGGAGAGTGGAAAGTCAATGGGTTCCGTCTGTCTTCCCTAATTGAAAGATTGATAAGACTTTATAATTACTACCCCCCAATTAGTGTTAAAAAGGGGGTATTATGGGTATTTTTTGTCAGCTTTCTACCAATGTTAAATCATTGTTCCCTCATCAAAACATGCCTAAAGAGGGCACGCAGCAACAGAAGATTTGTTCTTTACGGACCCCGAGGTATGAGTGAATAGAGACACCAGACAGGATTTAGAGTTTTTGGGTTATGTAGATTAAAATGAGATGCAAATTAAATTATAAACAAAAAATCACAAAAAGTTTTTATAAACAAAAATAAACAGTTCTCTTCACAAAAGATCATCAGAGTATAATCCATGGTTGAAGAATCGCACAGGGCAGGGGGGCCCAATATGTTGATCACCAAGGTAGATCTAGTGTAGTACTGGAGACCATTTCTTTATGATCTCGGGCCTCGTTTGGACTCGGTTTTGAAGGCGCTTGGACTCGGTCTTTTCTCAGATTCGAGGTCTGACACTCGTTGAGTGTGATCATATTTCATTACGGCCGCTGCTGTTGGCAATAAACAGGTGTGTGAGCCAGACACTGTGGATCATTTCCATCACTGTGCGGCACGTCACCACACCCCCCTTCCCCAGCGCTCGCAGCTTATTCACAACATGTGTGTACCCTCGCATAACAGCATGCCTCACAGGACAGGTTAAACTTCTTTAAACCTCCTACCTCTGCATCTGCCTCACTTCAGCGCATCGCTCCTCACCTCTTCACACTCTCTCCTCCCCACATAGAGCACAGAGGCTCTGTCCTCAGTGCACTGATTAGAAGAGCAAAACTAAACACCACCCAAAAACTCATCTAAATTTATGTTGGCACAGTACAGAGCAGGTGCACAGCACAGAGCAGGTGCACAGCACAGAGCAGGTCTACAGCACAGAGCAGGTGCACAGCACAGAGCAGGTCTACAGCACAGAGCAGGTGCACAGCACAGAGCAGGTGCACAGCACAGAGCAGGTCTACAGCACAGAGCAGGTGCACAGCACAGAGCAGGTGTACAGCACAGAGCAGGTGCACAGCACAGAGCAGGTGCACAGCACAGAGCAGGTGTACAGCACAGAGCAGGTGCACAGCACAGAGCAGGTCTACAGCACAGAGCAGGTGCACAGCACAGAGCAGGTCTACAGCACAGAGCAGGTGCACAGCACAGAGCAGGTGCACAGCACAGAGCAGGTCTACAGCACAGAGCAGGTCTACAGCACAGAGCAGGTGCACAGCACAGAGCAGGTGTACAGCACAGAGCAGGTGCACAGCACAGAGCAGGTGCACAGCACAGAGCAGGTGTACAGCACAGAGCAGGTGCACAGCACAGAGCAGGTCTACAGCACAGAGCAGGTCTACAGCACAGAGCAGGTCTACAGCACAGAGCAGGTGCACAGCACAGAGCAGGTCTACACCACAGAGCAGGTGCACAGCACAGAGCAGGTGTACAGCACAGAGCAGGTGCACAGCACAGAGCAGGTCTACAGCACAGAGCAGGTGTACAGCACAGAGCAGGTGCACAGCACAGAGCAGGTGCACAGCACAGAGCAGGTGTACAGCACAGAGCAGGTGCACAGCACAGAGCAGGTGTACAGCACAGAGCAGGTCTACAGCACAGAGCAGGTCTACAGCACAGAGCAGGTCTACACCACAGAGCAGGTGCACAGCACAGAGCAGGTCTACAGCACAGAGCAGGTGCACAGCACAGAGCAGGTCTACAGCACAGAGCAGGTCTACAGCACAGAGCAGGTCTACACCACAGAGCAGGTCTACAGCACAGAGCAGGTGCACAGCACAGAGCAGGTGTACAGCACAGAGCAGGTGCACAGCACAGAGCAGGTGCACAGCACAGAGCAGGTGTACAGCACAGAGCAGGTGTACAGCACAGAGCAGGTGCACAGCACAGAGCAGGTGCACAGCACAGAGCAGGTCTACAGCACAGAGCAGGTGCACAGCACAGAGCAGGTCTACAGCACAGAGCAGGTCTACAGCACAGAGCAGGTCTACAGCACAGAGCAGGTGCACAGCACAGAGCAGGTCTACAGCACAGAGCAGGTCTACAGCACAGAGCAGGTGCACAGCACAGAGCAGGTGCACAGCACAGAGCAGGTGTACAGCACATAGCAGGTGCACAGCACAGAGCAGGTGCACAGCACAGAGCAGGTGTACAGCACAGAGCAGGTGCACAGCACAGAGCAGGTCTACAGCACAGAGCAGGCCTACAGCACAGAGCAGGTGCACAGCACAGAGCAGGTCTACACCACAGAGCAGGTGCACAGCACAGAGCAGGTGTACAGCACAGAGCAGGTGCACAGCACAGAGCAGGTGCACAGCACAGAGCAGGTGTACAGCACAGAGCAGGTGTACAGCACAGAGCAGGTGCACAGCACAGAGCAGGTGCACAGCACAGAGCAGGTCTACAGCACAGAGCAGGTGTACAGCACAGAGCAGGTGCACAGCACAGAGCAGGTGCACAGCACAGAGCAGGTGTACAGCACAGAGCAGGTGTACAGCACAGAGCAGGTGCACAGCACAGAGCAGGTGCACAGCACAGAGCAGGTCTACAGCACAGAGCAGGTGTACAGCACAGAGCAGGTGCACAGCACAGAGCAGGTCTACAGCACAGAGCAGGTGCACAGCACAGAGCAGGTGCACAGCACAGAGCAGGTCTACAGCACAGAGCAGGTGCACAGCACAGAGCAGGTGCACAGCACAGAGCAGGTGTACAGCACAGAGCAGGTGTACAGCACAGAGCAGGTGCACAGCACAGAGCAGGTCTACAGCACAGAGCAGGTCTACAGCACAGAGCAGGTCTACACCACAGAGCAGGTGCACAGCACAGAGCAGGTGTACAGCACAGAGCAGGTGCACAGCACAGAGCAGGTGTACAGCACAGAGCAGGTCTACAGCACAGAGCAGGTCTACAGCACAGAGCAGGTCTACACCACAGAGCAGGTGCACAGCACAGAGCAGGTCTACAGCACAGAGCAGGTGCACAGCACAGAGCAGGTCTACAGCACAGAGCAGGTCTACAGCACAGAGCAGGTCTACAGCACAGAGCAGGTCTACAGCAACGTGTGGTTGAAGTTTGACTAAATGGCACAAAAGCCTCTGTATTTGGCGTGTGTTTGGTAAATGTGCAGAAGTAAATCCCACTGTAAAACCACTAAGAGAAAGTAACTCCAGGGGAACTTTAAAAAACAGGTTTTAAAATCCTTCCCACTTTCTTCACTTTCTTCACAGTTTTCTGTAAAGTGCCAGTGGAAGTTCTCTTAAAGAAGGGTTCTCAAACTGTGGGTGAGGCTCCAAAAAAGGGGCACAGTGTGTTTCAGTGCATCATTAAATTAACTTTTATCAGATAGAATGGAGATCTATAAAAACTTATTAATGTGAGTCAGTCCAAGCACCGTTCCACCATGACTGATTCTCAATATATTTATACATAAATAAATTATTAGCATTTTTTTAGATGGTCGATCATTTTGACTTGGTCATTTTATAAATAGTTCAAATGCTGAAAAAGTGTGAGCACCCCTGGCATACGGTATAATCCATAATTCGAGAGTCGCAGTTTACCATTCACGGTTTGAGAAGTGGTGGGAAAAAAAGGAAGCCGTTTGTCCTCCCGCACAGTTGTTTAGCTCACCATCTGGTTGTTTGTTGAGTTGAGATTTGTCATAGCCCATTGAAAGTGGATTCTAGCCATAAAAAGAAAACTGACTTTGTTTTCCACAGGCTAAATCTACACTGACTGGTAAACATGTGCAGAGGCGCTTAAAACGCTGGGTGAAATGCGCAGATTTAGAGAGTTCTGGTACTTTGGCTGAAGTTTGCCGACAGACCATGCCACAGCCACAGCCACAGCCACAGCCACAGCCACAGCAGGGACGGAGAGGAAGGAGGTGACACAGCGACCCTGTGCCTTAAAGGGAAAATCAAGCTTGCATTTGAAGGATTTCTGTCTGAGCAGCAGCAACGAGTTATACGTCCTGATAGAAAGCTTGGCAGTTTTGGACTGATATATGAGAAAATAGTCCATCAACATGCGACGTCTCCACATGTCTCCAACACCCTAGCTCACGAGGAAATGAGGCCCTAATTTCAAAATTCCAATTTGTCCCTTTAATGGAAGTGATCAGGGTTGAGCCAAAATTTACCCTCTATAATAAAAGTGGGCTCAAATCCAGGGCTCAGATGCGAGTTACTTTACAGTTACCTGTAAGATTCTGCCCGATGCTTCGTCCACAAGTCTCCATAAGTACAGTGGTCCCTCGTTTATCGCCGGGGTTACGTTCTAAAAGTAACTCACAATAGGCAAAATCCAGAAAGTGGTCATCTTTTTTTACAATGATTATATCTGTTTTAAGGCCGTAAAACCCCTCACCACACACTTTATACACTTTTCTCAGACAAGCTCCATGATCTAAACTGACACATGATAGTCTATGTGTGGAAAACGCTGCATCTTTTAATTTTAACATGTCCTTGAACATAGTTAGGCCCGAGCGCCAGAGGCTGGTGAAGGGCCTATTAGTATCGCATAGCGATGCTCATAGGGGGCGGGAACTAAAATTACGCGACGTGACTCGCCCGTAGTGACCAGGGACCCTCGCCATGACGTAGCAATGAGCCAGAGGTTTCTGAAAATGTATAGTTTGTCAGCCAAAAAAAAGTGGAACATTGTTCTCGTATCAGAATATTCTATGGCCACGCCCCCTGACGCCCCCTGACAAACCAGAAGGCTATCTTAGGCCATCTTAGATTAAAATTTGCGAAGCTGAAACGCACTCCTCTGCGGGCGTCACCCGAACGGCCTCAGATTTGGTCCACACTATCTCCAGGGGCAGAACGTCAAAAAATATCCACATCCCAAATCCGTCTGACGTCTCTGAGCAGTGAAGCCACAGATAATGAACACAAGTTTTGGATATTTACAAATGGCTCCTATTTGCTCAAACAAACTCTGATTTCAATGAAATGTGACACAGTTCTTAAACTCTCTGCCCTAAAGCTACTGAATGTGAAAAAAAATAATAATTTGGTGTATTAGCGCCCCCTACAGATTGAAATAACCCCTCAAACACGTTCAGAAACTCACCAAACTTTGCCAAAAGTTCAGAAATGATGAGACATTCGAGAAAATATAAGTTTCATGTGTGGGGATCAAAAAATGGAGATAATACGCCACCTCGAATATTAGGCTCCGCCCACTCCTATGGGAGCCGAAACAGCTCAACTTTGATGTAAAGCTACGAAATTCGGTACACGCATTCGTCACATCAAGACAAACAAAACATATTATTATGGCCACGCCCCCTGACAAAGCAGAAGGCGGCCATCTTGGATTGAAATCTTCAAAATGCAGAGTCTGCATTTTCGCTCATGTTGTGTTTGAACGCACTCCTCTGAAGGCGCTTCACCCACAGGGCTGAAAATCACCGTACATCATCTACAGAAGTGCAGCTTCAAACATTAGCTCCACGTTTTTAAAAACTGTCATGGTTTACGTGCAGTGAAGCCACAAAGTTCAATCAAAATTTAGACAATACTCAATGTGAAGATTTGCTCCCGTTGGCACAGGCTTAGTCCGATCGTGCTGAAATTTGAATCACTGATGCTGATCTCAGCCTGAATATAAAACACTATAAACCATAGGAAAATTACACTATAGCGCCCCCTATGAAACATCAACATTATCGTATTTGTACCAAATTTGGGAATTCAATTCTATGCATGACTACAAGCAAAAAAATATATTATGCACATGGTGAATTTTTCACTGTTGGCCAGGAGGGGGTGCAAAGACTCCTCAAAAATCATTTAAAGGTGCACTATGTAATTTTTCTGAAGGAGGATTTGTTGGTCTGGGAAATTTGAATCACTAATACGTGATCTCTGCCAGAATATAATACACTGTAAAGCATATGAAAAGTGTGGTTGGGGTTTACGGTTATTAGGGTTAGTGTGGGGCATGGTGGTTTGAGCTGAACACGGCATTTGCTGGGAGCAGTGTTTGTAGGGCGCGTCGTTTGTGGGGCACTTCGATTTGTAGGGCACGCCATTTGCGGGGAACAGTGTTTGTGGGGTGCAGCGTAGGCACACGCGAGGGCTGATCATCGCCGCTTGCGGCTATATTTACTGTTATAATTATTTAGCCCAGCTTCAATCATTACTTTTCCATCGAAACTGGCATTCCTTTCCCAGGTACATCCCCTCACTGTCCAGTACTCCCCTCATTATTTATGTCATGATAAACCTCAAAAAGACAATTATTTGACTCAAGATCTTTATTTTGTTCTCACCTAAATATTTCCACAACAATTCTGGGGTCAAGAAGTGGGATCCCGAGTTGAGCGTCCAGGACCAGTGCATCTTTTTCCACTGAAGGCCTTAGTGCAGGTGTCTTTTTGTGAAGAACATAGTTATGGGGAGTTGTTATCTGTGTTTTTTCTGGGCAAGAAGATTCTTATAAACAAAAGTTCCACCTTTGATTACGCTGAACAGCCAATCAGGGCGTAGACACGATGCCCATGCAAACTTAAACAAAAAAATCTGCAAAACAGCGAGGACGTAAAAGGTGAACCGTGTTATAGTGAGGGACAACTGTGCACGAAAGAGAGACACAAAACTGTTCACCACAACGTCACAAACCTGATGCGATGTGCAGTAGTTTCATTAGCAGAAAGCACAAAAACAAAAGTGAAGCTTAAGATAAGATAAGATAAGATAATATAATCCTTTATTGTCCCTCGTCGGAGAAATTTATCTTGGGACAGAGGGTCACAGCTTTAACAGAAAGACAGGACAACACAGCAACATCAGCACCACACAAACATCCACCATAGAACAGAAGTATATATGAGACCAAACGTAACCACGAGTGATACACCAGCAGGACCTTTAAGACAATCTTTACACGCAAGACCTTCACAATCTTGTATTCTATTCATAATTGCATGTTCCCGAAGCCTATGTGCAGTTTTGATTACACATTCCCTAAGTCTATGTGTAGTTTTGATTACACATTCCCTAAGTCTATGTGTAGTTTTGATTACACATTCCCTAAGTCTATGTGTAGTTTTGATTGCACATTTCTGAAGCCTTTTACTTTTATTTTTTTAACTGCACTCTCTGAGTTTAGCAGATTGATGCTAATGGTAAAAAAGAATGTCTGAATCTGTTCAGTTTGCAGTTTGGGACCCGGAACCTTCTGCCTGACGGCCTCATTTCAAACTGAGTATGAAGAACATGGGTTGGGTCACTGGCCTCCTTCCTGCCTAATAAACATGTAAACATGTTGCTTTTTGCGAATATACCCTTTCAAAATGGTGATCTAAATATGTAATCTGTGCAGTTAATACGGCCTTTTTAAAATAAATGAATGTCCTGAAAGGGTTAGGGTTATGGACTTGGACCTGAAATCCAGCGACTCACCGTCAAAACTGCTTCTCGCTTTGTCCGAGGAGCTTTATTCTTGTCTCTACCTCGTCCTTCCACTGTGCTTTTGTGCGTTAATACCCCCTCTTTAAACTAAAATGTTTGGATCGTGATAAAATTCTGATGGAACGTACAAAAAAAGCTTAGCGAACCAGTGACTTTTGTGTTCCTTTCATTGTGCCCAGTCACTGTGAGAGGACATTTTCAACAGGATTTGAACAAAGCAAAGCTGCATAAGAATGTGTGCGGGGCTTCGACAAAAGAGGATGCTGGGCTTTTCTCTGAACGAAGGGCACGTTTAAGCACCATGAAAGCACAAAGAGCAGATGACGAATACGAGGGGTGAATGCAGAAGCAGTAAATTATCTCTCGTAGGTCAATTGTAAAAGATATGGTGACAAACTGGAGAAAATGAAAGCATATGCAATGAAAAATGATGTTAAATTGAGAATTTAATAGTGTTTTTCTCTATTTTTTCAACTTTTCGCATTTGATATAAACACAGAAGACATTAAAGGGATAGTTTGGGTTTTTTGACATGAATCCCTATGGCAATAACTTCTCCATGAAGACAAGTAGATGACGGACCCTCCACCAGAAACGCTGCACTATGCACCTTTAAAGGGCCCATTAAACACTATTTTCTGATCTGTGTTCTAATGTTGTTTCCTCATCACAAACTGACCTGGAGTTGTGTTTTGGTTCATTCACACATGTTTAACCCGCAAACCCTGCAGATTTTAACTGAGTTCTTCTCTCAGAACAGAACAGAAAACACTCTGTTCCACCTTGTGATGTCATGCGTTAAGACAGGAAGGGCTCCATACACCTTCACGAGAATCATTTGGATCATTTCAGCCTTGGAATTGCCCATCTCTACTGAACGAAAGGTAAAAACGTGAAAACTACCGCTTCATGAGATCATAAGGTGGAACAGAGCATTTTGAGCTTTGGAGATCTGGACAGACTAAGAATAAAGGTTTGCTCGAGCATATGTGAATGAAACAAAACACAACTCCAGGTCTGTTTTTGAGGAGGGAACAACATTATAACATGGACTAAAGCTCACAGGAGAGAATTGTGTGTAATATAGGACCTTTAAAGGGATTTTTTTTTTTTTTTTTTTTTTTACATGTCCCCATCAGCAGTGTTGTGCATCAACACTGACTTACCTCCCGACAGCATCCGGTGAGCCGAGTTCTTCCCCGGTTTCGGTGCTGATGAAAGTGTCCAGCAAGATGTCTTGAAGAGTCATGAAAAGAGTTTTTCTTCTCAAAACAATATCTGCTCAAAAGAGTGACACATTAGCATCACAAAACGTGAACCATGAAAAAGTCAGACCTCGTAATCGCTTGGAACTATTTTCTCTCCGCTCATATCACTGCACACTGCCGTCAGGTGAAGCTGCGCCTGTTTCACTGGGTTTACTGCTCGGAAAGAATTTTGAGAAGAAAAATACTTTATTTTCATGACTCCAGCCAACTTGCCGGACACTTTCGTCAACAACAAAACCAGGGAAGACCGGACGCTGTCAGGAGGTAAGTCAGTGTTGATGCACGATACTGCTGATGGGGACATGTAAAAAAAAAAAAAAAAAAATCCCTTTATAGGTCCGATATTACACAAAATTCTCTCCTGTGAGCTTTAGTCCATGTTATAATGTTGTTCCCTCCTCAAAAACAGACCTGGAGTTGTGTTTTGTTTCATTCACACATGTTCGAGCAACCCTGTGGTATTACTCTGTCTACATCTCCAAAGCTCAAAATGCTCTGTTCCACCTTGTGATGTCATGAAGCGGTAGTTTTCACATTTTTACCTTTTGTTCAGCAGAGATCGGCATTTCCAGGGCTGAAATGATCCAAATGATTCTCGTGAAGGAGAATGGAGCACTTCCTGTATTACCGCATGACATCACAAGGTGGAACAGAGTGTTTTCTGTTTGAGAGAAGAACTGCGCCTAAATCTGCAGGGTTTGTGTGTTAAACGTGTGTGAATGAAACAAAACACAACTCCAGGTCTGTTTGTGATGAGGAAACGACATTAGAACAGATCGGAAAACAGGAAAATATGGAGGGTCCGTTACCTACTTGTCTCCATGGAGATGTTTTCGCTTAGCTTGGAATGTTCCATTGTATGACTTTAAACATACATTATCCGTCGAGCATTTGTTCATTATGGGTGTTTCTATTGCTTAAAAACACAATAATTCCTTCTGTAAACTCTCCACAGATGTGACTTGTAATGTAGTATAGTGCTGTAACTTGCTTGATAGACGGGTTTAATCTTTACTATGGAACATTCTAGATCACATGTGTCAAACATGCGGCCCGGGGGCCAGATCCGGCCCTCCAAGACCTTTAATCTGGCCCTCGGCTGATTTTTCTATTAAAATACTTAAAATTTTCAGATTTTTCTGTTAATTTTCTGCACCGTTTAGCACAGCAGCGTCTCCGGCGTTTCTGTACGTTGCGACTCCCACCAGAGCAGCACAAATGAAGACTTTCCTCTTTCCAAACGCTCTTAAAGGACGATCGTTTTGACTGTCGACCGTGACCCTCATCAGCAAAATGTCAAAAAATGAGAAAAGCAGATGCTGAGTTCAGGATTTCCCAAGAAAAATAGTCTAATTCTTATTTGTTGACAGAGGTGAATGGGAAATCTGTGCTCAGTGTGTTTGGAACAAGTGGCGTTGCTCGAGGAATATAATCTTAAACACCACTACGAGACACGGAGAAAAATACAATAATTTAAAGAGAGAACTGAGTTTTCTGATCCGGCCCTTTTGGGATCAAAGTAGGTTGCATACGGCCCCCGGACCAAAATGAGTTTGACACCCCTGGTCTAGATGAAGCAACAGTATTTCCGTGGAGATAAAGAGGCGCGGGACCCTCCACTAGAAATGTTACACAGTGGATCTTTAAACTATAGGGATTCCAAGCCTGAGAACACAATCTTTTTCATAAACTGCTGGAGGCTCCGCGCTCTTTTGTCCGTCTCTGCTGGAGGAACGTCATTTCGATTCGGCAAAACGATTTCCTCTGTTCAGAAGAGAAATGACAGCGCTTAGCGAGTTTGCACACACACAGCGCCCCCCTCCTGCTGGGCCTGTTCATTACACGAGTTTGTTTCGCGGATGTGGCGGCGGCTCCGGGCGGTGGGGACAAACACGGCGCAGGAGGGAGCGCCATCTGGAGATTAAGACTGATGTTTCTCCCGCTGAAAAATCAAGATGCAAATTGTGTTTTCAGATCTGTTTTTTTGTATCAGCACTTTCTGAAATTGCTTAATAAACGTGAACTGTGTAACTTTTTGGGGGAGGGTCTGTCACCTGCTTGTTTCCATGGAGATGTTATTGCTTTGCCTGGAATGTTCCATGGTGTGACATAACATAACAACATATGGGTCAATGACGTATAAGGATTTTCAACTGGCAAATTCTAAAATATAAACAAATATTAGTTTCCATTAAACTTTTTCAAATATTTACAGTGTCAGGTGCATAAATCTGTGTTTAACATTTATATGAAGCGTTTTTTGTGTGTTTTTTATGTACATGAATTGGCTACGATCTTAAAAAATGTCATGTGGTGCGACTGAGAATAACCTTAAAATAGTTTTATTTTCTAAAACCTGGTTGGGACATTAATCTAAGTTGTGAGTAATATGAAGTGTATAGAAACAAACTGTTGCATTTCTTTAGATTTTTAATGCATATTGATATTTTCTTTTGTGTCCAATATGACAGTCACCTGCTTGTGTTTAATGAACAAACTACTGCCCTGTAAAATGCATCAAATGAAGAAAAATGCCTAAAGAACCATTCACCCAAGTCGACTTTGTCTGTTATTAAACTCCAGCCATAGAATTCCTGCTGTTATTAGTCGCACCACATGATGCACGGTCGCACCACATGACATTTGAACACTTTAAGTACAAAAAAACATGATTTCATGATTTCTGAAAAAAATGATTTGGTTCCATGGAGGTCAGAGGTACGGCAAAAATGTGCTGAATTATTATGAAATTTGGATCTGTTTAACTGAAGAAACTGCAACTGGACAGAAAATATAGGCGTCATGTCATCGACCTGTGTCCATTTAGTGTTTATTCATTACAGGTGTTTCTATTGCACTAAAATACAGGGGGTCCCAAAAAATCTGACATCATGTCACAGGCCAGTCATTTTTATGGGCAATTCTTGTTGAAATAACCTAAATTATAATTTGAACTATGCCGTTCACTTCTCTCCTAATGCTGATCATGGTCTACCAGATCCTTCCTCTTTGGTTTTTTTGGTACAAAGTGCACATTTTTTTGCCAGCTGGTGAAGTTTTTTCAGATTTTGCATTGAAGGCTGCACAGTCTTGGGTGAGTGTGTGCGAGCTTAACCCCCTGGGACCCGGCCACTTCATTTGTGTCCTTTAAACAGTGTCTTAAAAAGTCTTAAAAGCATTGAATTTATGAATTTGGAAATAATACCTTTAAAAAACTTGAAAAACTCTTGAATTTTCTATATCTGGGTCTTAAAATGTGTGCAGTTTTATTGATTTATTGATTTATTTTATTTAAACTTTATTTAACCAGGAAACACCCATTGAGATCGAGATCTCTTTTTCAAGGGGGACCTGGCCAAGAGGTCAGCAGCACACGTCAAGAGTATTACTAAAAATACTTTATAAAATGCATACAGTTGGAGCAAATCATTTAAATCTAAAACAGGTCTAAAATGCAACAATATTTCATAAATTGCCAAATGTTATAAGCATTATTTGGTTCAATAACGTAATAAAGAAACACAACACAACTGGGTTCAAATCTTCCAAACATGTCACTGAAGATCACATTCTATAGAACCACAAGAAACAAGCTCAAAAGAAGAGTAAAATCACAATCAAAAGACAAAGTTTGATTAAAGCTGTTATGTTGTATTTTAACGCTGGTTTCACATTACTGAGTGACACATTTCATGCTGGAGTTAAGAGTCTGTACTCACCAGATTCCTTTGTTTGAGAAAGAAATGAACACAAATTCAAGAATTTAGTTTTTCTTTGCCAGTAGCTCTATAAAATAGGCTGTGAAACAGGTATTAAGCTTATATATAAATGGTCGTAAAACGGTCTTAAAATGACTTAATTTAACTTGAAGAAACCTGTAGGAACCTTGTTATAGTGGACACTGAGTTAACCAGTGGATCTTTTAAGGGTTTGGAGATAGACTCTTAATTCCTGTTGTACTTTGTAGAGCACGCCCAGCTCTTTCTGCTGATATATGATTTGTTTGGCTGAGACGTTTGGAACCGCTTTTTCCTTTCGAGCCAAAATGGCATATTTTATGGTACTAGGAAAAGACTACTCAAATATCCTTCATTTATACCATTTTAAACTACATTTTCACGTGCGTTTGTATTTCTTAACCATTTAAGATTAAATTTAGCATTTAGTTTAATAATTTTAATGTTCGTGTCTAACAAAATGAACAAAATCTAAATGCTCAGGTGTTCATTTACCTCCAAATAGAGAGAAAATAACAAAAAGTACACATTGCAATACACTATTTTCTTTTCTTTCTTCATCCCAGGAGAATATTCCAAAATGCAAAATGACGGCTCAACCTGACAACAATAAAACATTGAATAGAAAATCCTCATCTGTTTCTAGACATTCTGGGAAAATTTGAGGTGATTTCAACAAGAATTGCCAAAATTATTGACCTGTGAACTGATTTTTGGGACACTCTGTACAATAATCCTTCTGTGAATAGGGTAAACTCTCCACAGATCTGACTTGTAATGTAGCGCAGTGATAGATGGGTTTGATCTAATCTTTAATCCGGTGTGGTCTCCATGAAGATAGAAACTCTTAATGCTGTACTGCGAAACATTCCAGACAAAACAATCACTAAAACTAACTAAACAATTAGACTGAAACATCTTTACTCCGGCTTTTTAATTTTTCATCGCTCCGTTTCATTTTCTCTGCTGTGTCATAATGTTGTTCTCCATTTTAACATCTTTTTTAATTTACCTTCGAGAGCTTCCACAGTCTCCTCTCGCATTAGTCATCTGCTGTTTGTGCTTTGCCAGTGTCTATAATTATGGTGTTTCAAGCCTCGTTCAGAGACAAATGCAGCGTTCTGTTGTGTTAAAGGTGCGTTGTGTAACTGCTCGGTTGGGAGTCTGTCATCGGCTTGTTTCTTTAGATATGGCATTGCTCTGCTTAGAACAGGGGTGTCAAACTCATTTAGGTCCGGGGGCCATATGCAAACTACTTTGATCCCAAAAGGGCCGGATCAGAAAACTCAGTTCTCTCTTCAAGTTATTGTATTTTTCTCCGTGTCTCGTAGTGGTGTTTAAGATTATATTCCTCGAGCAACGCCACTTGTTCCAAACACACTGAGCACAGATTTCCCATTCACCTCTGTCAACAAATAAGAATTAGACTATTTTTCTTGGGAAATCCTGAACTCAGCATCTGCTTTTCTCATTTTTTGACATTTTGCTGATGAGGGTCACGGTCGTCAGTCAAAACGGTCGTCCTTTAAGAGCGTTTGGAAAGAGGAAAGTCTTCATTTGTGCTGCTCTGGTGGGAGTCGCAACGTACAGAAACGCCGGAGACGCTGCTATGCTAAACGGTGCAGAAAATTAACAGAAAAATCAGAAAATTTTAAGTATTTTAATAGAAAAATCAGCTGAGGGCCAGATTAAAGGTCTTGGAGGGCCGGATCTGGCCCCCGGGCCGCATGTTTGACACATGTGGCTTAGAATGTCCCACAGTGTGACATTAAACAGCTCTACTTTACATTTTTCACTTACAAGTGGTTTTATAGCTCAAAAACACCTCGAAAAACAACAATGATGGTGAGTGGGGTCGCCTCTCCACAGATCTGACCTGGAACTCCATCTTACTGGAGACAGGATTAGTCCTAAATACAAATAGTCTTCAGACTGATGTGAACTCTTATTAGGTTTCTCTCTCTTTTTTATTTGAGTGTCTAAGAATCACAGTCGTCACAAAGAACAATATGAATAACAAACAACAGAGGCGTCCACAGAAAACACAGAGCAAATTAGATGCAAAGGCAGAAGCAAGAAGCTTATAGAAGCTTCCCCCCTTTCACATTCAAGGATTTGAAAGTGCACAATACATTTGATTTCCATTTTTAAATGATTGATGATGAAGTATTTACTCTCACGATCAGTTCAGCATTTATAATGTCAGGGTCAGAGCCTCAGCTGACGGAGGAGGAGCCCCAGAGACCTCCCACTGAACTACAAACACCATCACCACTTTATGTTCAGAATTACAATTATTATTCAGGCTATTAGAATAGTTAATTAACACTGTTTTACTATTATTATTCTTATACCAGTTATAATTATTATAGTAATAATGACAACATTAACTTACTATGTGTTATTCTCAGAGCCATTCTGATTACTATAGTAATGTGGCCACACCGGCTCGTCAAAGCCTGAACCCGTCAGATCTCAGAAGCTCAGCAGGGCCTGGTTAGTACTTGGATGGGAGACCACAAGGAATTCGAGGTGCCACAGTGGGGCGCCAGTTGCAAAAACTGTCGTTGTGTCCTTAGGCAAGACACATCACCCACATTGCCTAGTATGAAAGTGGTGTGTGCGTGAGTGGTGGTGGTGGTCGGAGGGGCCGATGGTGCAGATTGGAGCCTCGCTTCCGTCAGTCTGCCCCAGGGCAGCTGTGGCTACAATAGTAGTTTACCACCACCGGGTCTGGAGTGAATGAATGATGCTCTGTAAAGCGTCTTTGAGTGTCCTGAAAAGCGCTGTATAAAACTGATGCATTATTATTATTATTAATAATAACTCATTATTGTCATTATCATTACCATTTTCCATCATTATTGTTTTCACACTAAAAGCTGCACATTTCTTTATTTTATGTTCATTCTTTGCATCTCAGATTATATATTGGAGTATTATTATTATTATATTACTGCCTGATGCATTAAAAAGACGAGGTCAGTGAGCCTGTTGGGAGGGGGACCCCTCCAGCCGACAGGAAATTAATTTCAAATGAATCCAGTATTTTTGTGAAGTAGCTTAGACTTAGACAGACTTTATTGATCCACAGGGTAAATTATATAGACACAGAAGCTCACACATCACAATTTATTATAAGAACAAAGAGTTAAACATATAAATCGTGATAATAGATTCAAAAGAAGTAGCAAAAATAGCAAGAGACTTTTGTCAAATAAGACATAATTATATTAATGTATACTGTATGTACAAGTCAAAATAAGAAAATGAAATATAGTAATAATAAAAATAAATCTCAGCTATTTACAAGACCCCTAAAATCAAGATGCAAATTGTGTTTTCAGCTCTGTTCTTTGAGTCAAGGTTTTTTCTCCATGGAGATATTAATTTGAATATCTTGTTGTTTTCTGCATTTTTTATTAGCCGTCTTGTGACTTTGACTGAGCTTGTCCTTGTCCTGCTCTTTGTTTGTGTGCAGCACTTGGACCAGCTGTAAAGATTTTCAAGTGCTTTATAAATACAGTTGATGTGGTATTCTGCCCTACACAGGCAAAAGACCTTAACTCACTGGAGTGTGAAACAGAGAAAAACGACTTCAGAGTTTCTGTTTTGTCCAGACAAAAGTATAATAGGTATTGTATGCAAAAAATATTGAGCTCAAAATGGACCTTTCATCCTTATTTGGCAGTTCCTGTGCTCTGCCTTTGTATCATGTGGCTCAAATAAGGAGTCGTACAAAGACCAAAGGCAGAAACATGATCATTATTTGCTTGATTTTCACCACACAGTTTAAACAGTTTTAATACAGAAGTTACTTTGCAGTATCATATCTACAGTATCTATAAATACACAAAATACTTCCACCTTAAAGATAATTGAAGTATCATTGAATACAAAGATTTATTTATTTAACGTGTTAAGACCCTGTGCTAAGGTCACAACAAAAAGAAGGAGGCGAGAGGCTGGATTTAAAATAAAATATATTTATTAAGTAAATCATGAACAAAACATACACAGTTATTGCCTTTTGTCTTTGCACGGCTCCTTATTTGTGCCACATGATACAAAGGCAAAGCACAGGAACTGCCAAATAAGGGTCAAAGGGCAATTTTGAGCTCACTATTTTTCTCGATATCTATGCACTTGATAAAGGTATGGAAGCTCACAACAAATACAAATGCCACAACACACCAAAAAAAGCCTCATTGGAAGTGAACGTGGGACTCTATTTCCCAACCCGGGAAAGCTCATAACAAATACAAATGCCAGAAAACAAATGCAAACACAACACACCAAAAAGCCACAGCACACCAAAAAAAGCCACAACGGAAGTGATCGTGGAATTCTATTTTCCGACGGACCAAGCGAGGGGGTTCGAGTGGGAAGTGAATGGGAAAAGCTGAAGAAGAAGAATGTGAAAAGTAAAGGAATGGAGAAGTGAACAAAGTTGGAAACATAAGTAAAAGTAATTGCATCATTTTATGGCCAAGATTGATGTCACTGTCTGACCGTCGTAAATAATTTCGCGCTGGATCCCCTTTGCTTCGTCCGTCGAAAAACAGAGTCCTGCAGTCACTTCTGTTGTGGCTTTTTTGGTGTGTTGTGGCTTTTTGTTGTGTTGCAGCGTTTGTATTTGTTGTGAGCTTCCGTATAAAGTAGGTCTCAAATACCCCCAAAATGACATTTGGCGGACTCCAGACAAAAATCTCTCTCTAGCCTTTTTTTCTTAGCATTCCGGATCCACGCCATATTTCATGTCATATTTCAGTGCTTTGCCGTGAAGCGGTGTTCCCTCACAGGTTTCTAGCTCACTCCAAACATTCTTTCTGCTGCTCGTTTACCGTTTTTGTCAGGGGTGCAGAAGTATTGGTGCGATCGACTGATACTAGACAGAGCAGCGGCTCTTTCTGCAGTAGAGTGAGAAGTGACAGTGGTACAGGAGTAATGGGAGCAGCAGATCCTGACACACAGGCCTAGAGCGCCCTCTCGCCACTTATGCAAATGAGCCATGCGGTTTTAAGTCTCGTTTCTGTAAAACATGAACAAATGTGCTAAAACACATCCATTAAACACATTATTACACAAAGTCTATGTTGAGCGGAGCAGTGGAAATGTAGAGCGGTGGAGAGGACCAATCACAGCCCTTATTGTCTGTGTCGTTTTGACACGTAGTTAGAAAATTACGGAGGTGCATGTCAACACCAGAGAGCGTATATATAAGTGCACTAAGCGAGTGTGATGTCACCCATAGCATTTATCGTCGCTCAAATGAGGTTCGCGATGCCACGTTTACAGGAGCTAATCTGGAGCCAGACTCTATGTTATGAATAATTAAAAAAAAAAATCTGGATCATGTGTCGCGGGTTCATACGAACATTTTAAGACCAAAATGACGAGGCTCAATGCAGCAGTTGCAGAAAGAGGGACGATAAGATCTCAATGTAAGTCAATGGGAAAAACGAAGAGAAGGAGCCGGAGAGTCTCCTGGAGCACTTCCTGTTTGGCACGCGGCGGCTAACGGGTTAGTTTAGTCCTCTCAAATATACGGTCTAGGGTCGACACACACGACGCAGAACCACAAAAATTGGCCTTAATTCGGCCTTTAGCTTTTCACACTGATTTGGACAAAACACTTGATACTTTGTGCGTAGTTCAAATATTCCATGTGGATTCACTACATTTTTTGTGAGAAGTTCTAAGTTTGGAAACACATCATCACTTTTTCTCACCCTGGCAACACTGTAAATTTGGTAAGTGGACCTTTTGAGTTTGTAACTGAGTGCCTCTGGTCTATTGCCTGGAATGTTCCACAGTACGGCTCCCACATATTTATCCCTAAGGAGACGGCAGGTGACACCACGGGGGCAAAGTTCCCTGTCAGAGCTCACAGTGAATGTAAAGAAAGTTTTTAGGTCGTAGGGAAAATGTCAGATGTGCTGTGAAACGTGCACATTTGAGCTCGTCGTCAAGGAGACTGTGATGAGTCACTGTTGGTCTGGAGGCTTTTTGGTGCTCCGTGGGTGCGTGTTATGATTGTCCAAAGCTGATCATTATGCAGGAGGTGTGCAGCGTTTGACAGGGAGGTGAGAGGAGGCCCCGCGCTGACAGTAATGACCGTCCAGTTTAGCGGGAGCCGCGGTGAGCTCAGGGGACGGAGGAGAGAAAGGCCAGGGCGGAAAACTTCACTATAAACCAGCCGAAATCTTTAAAGGTCCTAGATGTGACGCAAAAATGGACATTTAAGCCGTGTTAGAATGTTGTGACCTCCTCAAAAACAGACCTGGAGTTGTGTTGGGTTTCATTTACACGTTTGAGTAAATCTTTATTATTAGTCTGGCTACATCACAACCTTTAATTCCATAAAGTGAAATGTTAAACTTGCTCCAAAATCCTTTTCATATGGCCAGTTTTGTTATGTCATAGTTAAAATTCTGCCATTTTGAAGCCCATAAACCATCATTTTGGAACTTGGTAGAGAACAGTTAAATAAATAGCAGAACTCATCAGGAAATAGAGAGCGCCTGGTGATTCTTCTGCTGTGGACGATTAATTCCATACTGTCAAAATGGAGCTGTAAAGTATAGACGTAATTATTACTAATGCTTTGTGGCACTTTTGTTTTCAAAGCTTATGCAGATTAGGAAAGGAGCTTGCTGTAGTGTAGTGTAGTGTAGTGTAGTGTAGTGTGTTTTTTAAATATATGTACAATTCTGTGCAAACGTTTTATTCAGGTGTGAAAAATGCTGTAAACAAAGAACGCTTTCAAAAATATAACTAATGATTGTTTGTTTTTGTCAATTTGCAAAATGCAAAGTGAGTGAACAAAAGAAAAAGCCAAAGTCCTTCAGAACTCTCTTGAGCGTAAAGAAGAGTCAGAAGTTGTGTTGGTGATGGTCGGGCCCCACAGAGCCCTGACCTCAACATCATGGAGTGTGTCTGGGATTCATGAAGAGACAGAAGGATGTGAGGAAGCTCCATCCACACAAGATCTGAGCTTAGTTCTTCAACATGTTTGGAACAGCGACCAGCCCAGTTCCTTCACAAACTGTCTGCAGGTAAACCTAGAAGAACTGATGCTCTTCTGAAGGCAAAGCTCACACCAAATACTCATCTGATTTAGATTTCTCTTTTGTTCATTCACTGTGTTTTGTTGATGGATGAAAATAAATGATGAACACTTCCATTTTTGAAGCATTCCTAGCTTACAGCATTTTTCCACGCCTGCCTAAAACTCTTGCACAGTATTGTACATACAGTAATTTCTGCTGAACCAATGAGGGAAGCATTAAACTGAGAGAAGTTTGATTTTGTTGTAAATGATCAGAGACCTATCACATAGATCATGGGACCTTTAAACACCATATGCACAGTTCATTTAGCGGTTTAATGGTCATATTTCTATGCCCGTTCACACACACGCGCACACACACACACACACACACACATACACACACACACACACACACACAGGTGGTAAGGTGGGTTAAATGTCTTGCCCAAAGACACAATGACTGTGCACAGTGACTGGATGCATTTATCTCTGGGAGCTGGAATAACACCACCCATCTGTGGGTCAGTGGATGTGACTGCTCAACTGATGCTTTATGTCCAGAGCGAGATTCGAACCACCAACCTTCAGATCTACGAAGTGAACTCCTGTTGCAGATGAGTTGCAGGGTTTAGAACTGTGTCTCTGTCCCTCTCTCAGTATAAACAGGGTGATCAGAATTTCAAAATAAAAACTGGGACATCCCCGTTTTTTTTAATGTTTGGTAATAATAAAATTGTGAATCAAGTGCGTAATTGTTCTGCAAAGAACATTCATGACTAACATGTAACGGTGTAACAGTATCCAAGTCTCACAATACGATATCGTCATGGTATAAATCTCATGTACGATATTTATTGCGATATTGTGGGAAAGCTCAGGATATTACGATATTCTACATAATACCAAGACTGACATTCTAAAATGCTTTGAACAGTCATTTGGTACAACATTTATTGTCATTAGGGATGGAACGAAATCCAAATCTCTCTGTACCAGATTTTCACCATAAACATCTCACTGTATTACAATATTTTGTGGAGGCACAAAACTGTGAATCTGCTCCTTTTTCCTCTAAAAATGCTTCACAAGACTTAATCCAAAGAATGAAGGTTTCAAAGCGCTTAGAACAGTTATTTCTTCATGTCGTCTGCACTGAAACGGAGCAAAGGATCATGGTCTATGTAGTTCCCTCTGTTTTTTTTTAGCTATTTCTGCATCAGAACTGTTCATTTAAGCAAAGACACTTGGGATTCGATATATTGTGATGGTCCACGATGTTATTGTGAGACCTTTGACAATACGATATCACCAGATTTCAGTTACTGTTACATCCCTACTAACATGTGAGTCTGTATAGTCATCTTTTCTTTGTGTTTTGGTCATTTTTAAGTTTTTGTATTTAAACAAATTACAATGTATGCCTCTCTTTACTGTTTTCAGGGGGCAAATTGGTGAAAAATAGGGACATCTGGGGCATTTCTTGTATAAAACTGGGATAACTCACTGGTTTTAGATAAATCTGCTGGAACAGGGGACGCAGGGCTCAAAACTGAGAATGTGCCAGGTAAATAGGGACGTCTGGTCACCCTAAGTATAAACCGTCTCTAAACCTGTGTCTCCGTCTCTCTCTCAGTATAAACAGTCTCTAAACCTGTGTCTCTATCTCTCTCTCAGTATAAACCGTCTCTAAACCTGTGTCTCCGTCTCTTTCTCAGTATAAACAGTCTCTAAACCTGTGTCTCTATCTCTCTCTCAGTATAAACAGTCTCTAAACCTGTGTCTCTATCTCTCTCTCAGTATAAACAGTCTCTAAACCTGTGTCTCTATCTCTCTCTCAGTATAAACAGTCTCTAAACCTGTGTCTCTATCTCTCTCTCAGTATAAACAGTCTGTAAACCCATGTCTCCATCTCTTCCTCTCTCAGGTGTGTATCTTAAACCCCTTCCTGGTGCGGCCCCCCCACAGCTGGAGCGCTGGAGCCCAGACGCTCGAGTATGGATGTGCCTCGGATGGGCGAGGGCCTGTTCAGCAGCACGCTCTCGGGGGCGGCGGGGGGGCACCACGTCCCCTCGTACCTCACCCTGGAGCAGAAGGCGGCGTTCGTCTTCGTGCTGCTCCTCTTCATCTTCCTGGCCCTCCTCATCGTCCGCTGTTTCCGAATCCTGCTGGACCCGTACCGCAGCATGCCCTCCTCCAACTGGACAGACCACACAGAGAAGGACACGTTTGATTACCGCATAGTGTGAGGAGGGCGGCGCCGCGCCATTCACCGGGAAAGATCTCCTAACTCCAATCTGTCCGAAATGAACGATAATCCAGCTTCTCCCTGCCAATCTGAACTCCCGAGAGCCTGACGCCTTGTTTCCTCCACGCGCCCCGGTCTGGACGGTCTGGCACCATAGACCGTATAAAGACGTGGACTAAGGGACGTCACCCATACCGTTCAGCTCCAGTGAAATGAAGCTCACTGAGGCTAGCAGTTAGGAGCGAATTTGGAATTTATTTATGTACAAAATAGCAAAATAAAAACACCAGGATCGTTTAGAGCGCATTAGCTGTGTCCATTTACATATACAGTCTATGGTGCACATGAGGCCTGTCACGATAACACACTCTAAGGCTCGATATATCGCTCCAGAGAAATATTGCGATAAGCGATCGTAATAAAACTACTCTAAAGCAAGATAGTCCCATTAAACCGATTTTTAAAGACATGAGCTGCAAACAATACATGGCAGAATGAACCGATAATGGGTAAGGATGCACCAATACAATACTGGGGTCAGATATCGGCGCCGATATTGAAAATGTTGATGGATCAGATACCAGTGCCAACATATCAGTTCAGTCGGTGTCTCATTTTGGTTTATACATTTTTATTTATTATTTTTTTTAAATACTTTATTGATCCTGAAGAAAATTCATGTTTTGATGATTTTTATTTCTTTTTCTTTTTTGATTTACTGATCAGCGTTGGCCCAAAACAACTTGTAATATTGAACTTGAATTAAAAAAAAAAAGTTTCATATGCCATTTTGTGTTTTAAAAGAAAAAGTTCATATTTTCAAGTCTCTAACTTGGTATTGTTTTTATCGGGGTCCAATTCTGGGCCCCTAAAACCCGGACACCCTGGGCCCGGGACACCAGACACCTTTTTCCCACCTCTACCTACTGCCCTGGACATCAGTATTGGAATGTAAAAAGCTGCATCGTGCATCCCTGATAATTATCCATTTATCGGCCGTTTATTCTACTCTCTACAGCTCAAACCTCACCTTACGACATGAAAATCACAAAAATCACCTCACTATTGCAATGAAATCCGATATATTCCGCCCCCCAAAGTACATAGTTTGAGCTTTCATATACTGAACACTATGTCAGTTGGGTGTTTATCGTGACAGACCCAGTGCACGTTTGAGCTCCGTGCGGGGGTTTATATAACTACAGCCAAACATTCCGCATGATCCTGCCAAAAAACCTGCTGAAATGAAAGCAAACGACGAGACTTTACTGCGCTGCTTTAAAAACCAATTACATGAGGATGATACACCATAAAATTAATCTCTCTGTTTCCTCAAAGCCAGACCGCAATTACGATTTCATTACTAACGTGAAGGCGTGTCGTGTAACTTCTCTGGCAGAGGGTTCATGGAGACGTTCTTGCTTCGCCCGGAGTGTTCCACGGTACGCCATTATACATATCCATCTCACATTTCTTCATTAGGGGCGTTTCTGTTGCTCAAAAATACAGTCCTTCCTTCCGTGAATGGGGGCGCCTCTCCACAGATCTGCACTGTAATGTAGCGTAGTGCTGTGACCTGCCTGTTTATTACGTTGAATCGATACCGTGGGACCTTCCAGGCGAAGCAACGACACTGTATTTCCACGAAAACAAGCACGTGACGGCGAACCCTCCGCTAGAAATGTCACGCGGCACGGCCATTTGTTGTTTCCGAAAATGCGCGCTGCTCTCTGATTGGCTAAACCCGCCTGTCAATCACTCGGAGCATGAATGAAACTGATGAATCTCTGTGAAATCAGCGTCTTTATGTTTTAATCGCCCAGATGTAATTCCGTGGATCGCAGAGGCCTATATTTTTGGTTTCTAGTGGTTCGTCTCGCTATTTGAGTGATGTATGAAGACGATCTTTCAGATTCAATCCTTTTAAAAGCCGAATCAACTAAATTGCCACGTAAACAAAAGCGCATTTCAAGACGATTTTCCAGCTCAATACGGATTTAAGTAGATTGACACTAAACACTAACACTGCCAACGTCCAGAGGTGGGTACGACTCTGTCACATTTACTAAAGTAGAAGAAGGAATTGCACTTGTAAGAGCAGTTTTCGGACAACATACTTTTACTCTTACTTCCGTAACATTTAATTTGAAGTAATAGTACTCCTACTTCCTGTGAGAGACTCTATAATGACAAACGTTTTATCCTGACAATACGAAATTTGTGTCTTTCACCGATCCTTAAGACAAGATGTTTGTTTATTCTTTGAACATACTTAAGATTTTTTGTATTATTTTTTAGGGTGCGCCGAAATGGAAAGTTTTGGTGGATTGGATATCAGCTTCCAAGATATTGGTTTAGGCGATATCCCATTTTGATGGATATAATAAGACGATTTATTGGTCAAAGCTGTTCAGTAGTTACAAAACACATTTGGATCATTTTTACCATGTGCTGTTTTTGTTTAAAGGAAACAAATTATAGTTCTGCCCTGGTATTGGCTGATATCGATAACGGCAGATACTTCGAACCAAAGTATCGGTATCGAAACAGAAAAACCAGGCTCGACGCATCCCTACATATTAAATTTTGTCCTTCAAATTACATTAAAGTGCCTACGACAGGTTGGACTACTCGTGTGATTCAGTGTGTTAATATATTTAAGATTTTACAAAACATTTCCATTTTTTCCCCAGATTAGCCATTTTTTGGGTTTAAAATGTTCTTCCTGGTTGGAAATCACTATCACAGTAGGGAATTCCACAATTTTACCTAGAAACCTCAAAAAACTCCACTATGGTACAGAGATTATTATCAAATATAAAATGACAAATATAAAAGTAAGAAAACACAATATTTTTGTGAATACATGAATTCTCCATATAGTGTGACATCACCAGTGTGGGAATCTCTAAAATAGAAGTCTTAACTTTCAAATTTTCAACACATTTTTCAACTTTTCTTCACAAATTTCTTCTTGATCATGTAAAACTATCATTTATATTTCCAACAGGTATTATCCTGCCAGATTACACTACAAATTTCTCTCATCTGTCCACGATTTTCAAACTTCTATTAGGTTATTCATCTTGTTTTCAGATTTATTATCCACTTACTCGCTCTGAGACTGCTTCATTCTCGTCTAGAGGTCGTTTATTTTAAGATCAGACGTCAAGTAAAATAATCTTGCTGCGTGGACAGATCATTTCACTACTTTTAAGTCATTTTATGATAGATTTAAGCCTTTATATCTTAAATCTTGGCCAGGCTTTTACGCGGCGTAAGTACAAATTAGAGAATCGTCAAAACTTGTCATATGCACTTGGGCTTCAAATTATAAATCAGATCATCCTGACAGTTACTTGAGTAGAAGTTTCTCCATTTTTTACTCTTACTGGAGTCATTTCTTGGACTACTACTTGAGGAAAATTACTTTAAAGTCCCGTTACTCTTACTTGAGCGCAGTTTCTTCTACTCTACCCACCTCTGGCAATATCAGGGTTCTAGGGACGGGAGGGTGGGGATTTACCAAAACCGTCACCGAAACCACAACTGACCCAAACCGTGCTCGTGGTGGAAACAAGGCCGGACCGATTTATGCCATACTGTGTGACCCCCTGTGCGTCTGCCATATGAAGTGTGCTGTGGACTACCTCATGCTCCATCCCACGTCTCTACCGCCACAGGGTCCGGATGCTCCGAGCCACCGGGAACGACTCGCTGTTTACATCTTCTTTTTACGCCTTGGTTTTTGTAAGGATCTCGTAGACAATCAGTGTTAGAATCAGATCTTTGAATATTTGCTAAAAGAGTCTGTCGTTTTTACGTGCACAGGGGTCAAAATTCCGAGGAGGATCCATGTCAGTGGGAATCTAATGCCTTATGTCTTCGTCAAATGTAGCCATCTTTCCGATTCATACGTACAGATGATTATCAGTAGTTGTGTGCTTAAATTATTGTAAATCTGCAGAAGTTAGATTAGATTTACCGAGGTTGGCTTTGGTTCGCAGAGATGGACTTACGAGAGGTACACGGGAGATCTTTTGTTTCGTCAGTTTTTGATTTTAAATTTTGGTTTGGTTTTGGTTTTGCTCTGGATCCGGAATACAAACTACAACAGTGAATCTCAAACCAAAAAGGCAATTTAAGATGACTTGAATTAGGAATGTTTTTTAATGATTTGAGTAAATTTCACTTGACAAATAACATGATCTGCCAATAGAACAAGACTTTTTGTACTTAAAATATGAAAATACATCTTGCTACACTTAAAATAAGAAAAACAAGAACTCTTTACACGTAAAATAAGAAACAAAATTGAATCTTTCTTGAATTAAGACTAATTCCATTGGTAGAAAATTGTACTTGTCAAGTTGAATCTACTCAAATAACGCAAAATGTTCATAATTTAAGTCATTTTTAACGTACCTAGACGTTGGTTTTAGCAGTGTACATTGTCTGTACATGTTGGGGAACAAAAAGGAAAAAGATATCACTTAAATCTGTATAAAAAACACAGAGATATTCTGGATTTGGCACTCAAATGCTGGTTAATTTCTCACTTTGAATGTTTTACTCTGAATTATTTTTATTTGAAATTTCAGGTTTGGTTTTTTTTCCTCAGATTGAAAAAAAAAAATCAACTTTACATTTTCAACGGAAATTTCTTTCATTTTTCAAGGCCTCAAATGTAAATTGAAATTCACAGTAAACATTTCACACTCTTATGATCGATTACTAAAGCTTTGGCAACATAAATCTTTGCGACTATTTTTCCTCACTGCGTTTTCCCATCGTTTTCCAAGCTAAATTCAAAATCTGATGAAACAAATCGTCTTCCCTCCGGGTTTAGGAACAGGTTTGACTGACGCGCCTCCTTTGGCCACTGTGAATCTGCTGTCCCATCAGCCCTTGCGTCGCACTGCTGTATTGAACCTGTATTAGCGCATAAGCCTGTTTAAACACGACACCCAGCGCTCCAGCTCACACGGACCAGAGGCGGCTTTGCACAGGTTTTGCGAGCGCATTTGTTTCGTTTAAGACACGGCCCCTTTTTGACAATGGCGTTTCCATGGAGACAGACTCAAGTGAACAGACTGGAAATGAGCCGGGGTGGGATCATGGATATTTTCGACGAGGGAGATAGAGGAGGGTTTGTTTTGCAGCATCGTCTCGTAGAATCAGCACAGTATTTCCATTTGTAACTACCTGAATGATCGCGGCAGGGGGTCGGACGAGCGGCCCGCTGCACGTTTCGGTTGCACTTACAGTTCACGCCAAGATGATTTCACTCACAGGGTATCGTAGTCCCAGTCATGGGGTGCTCAGGGTAGAGCTGCTGCTTCCCCTCAGTTAAAATGGACTGCCAGACTGTTAAGATTGTTATTCAAAATCAAAAAGAAATAGCAATAGTAGCAGTTTTGTTCATTTAGAATTTAAAGGTGCTGTACCTTTTTCCTTGGAAACATGGGAAAACAGAACAAGCTCATTTAAAACTGCAAACTGGAAATAAAACTATATCGAGGGAAGTTAAAGTGACTTAAATTAAGAACATTTTACTTTATTTGAGTGGATTCAACTTGACTTGAAGTAAAATGATCTGCCAGTGAAATAAGTGTTTTTTCTTAGTAACATTTGATTTTGTTTCTTATTTTAAGTGCAAAAGTTGTTTTTTTCTTATTTTAAGTGTTGCAAGATGTATTTTTGTATTTTAAGTACAAAAGCCTTGTTCTACTGGCAAATTTTACTTGTCAAGAGAAATTAACTCAAATCATAATAAAACTTTCTTAATTCAAGTCATCTTAACTTGGCTAGATGTGGTTTTTCACAGTGTTTTTCCTTGCTTAAGCCAGGTGTACACTGCGATTTTGGTCCTTTTTGAGCTGATTTTTCACTCATGCGACTGTTTTTGGGATCGAGTTTTGGTTCAACTGTGTGTCGTGCTTTGTGTAGTAAACATGGGGTAACAAGAACCGACTAGTACCTCACGACCAGCTCCTGATCTGCAATTGCAGGTCGCAGGAATATCAGACCTGCTTGAAATCTAGTCGTCTCTCGAGAGGATTTGAGAACATGAATCGTGAACTGTGAACTTTTAAACCCTGCGATTTGGTTGTACAGTTTGAGCTGGAGCTGAGTGAAACGACCGAAAATATCGCAGTGTACGCCCGGCTTTACCTTACGCATTCTGAGCATTCTTTATTATTCACCGCAATGAGTGACAGTATAGCACTTCCTTTTACCGAACAATAAAACGCTTTCTGATCCGACGCAGACAGCAGGCAGCAAACTTCGAGGGCTGTTTACACGATATTTGGGGGCGGCAGTAGCTCAGTCGGTGCAAGGTTTGTCCGCCAGCCCGAAGTTTGGTGGTTCAAATCCCGCTCTCGACATAAACATCGCCGGTTGAGCGGTCAGATCCACTGGCCCACAGGTCGGCGCCGCGATTCCAGCTCCCGCAGATGAATGCTGCCGGTGAATACCCCCGTCGCCCCCCGTGTCTGCGTCTGGGTGAGCGTTTCCTTGATGCAAAGCGCTCCGAGTGCCTTGAAAGTGGAAAAGCTATACACATATGCGGACTTTTGAAATACACAGAGAAAAAATGGGTACAGAACCTTTGAAATGGCACTTTTCTGTGAACTGTAAACGAAATATTAGTTTAAAAATCAACCCCTCGACATATTTTTTTCCATATTTTTCATGGTTTTTGTCGTTGGTGGGACAGCAGTCACTCCGGCCACAACGAGCCCACGAAACTGAGCGTGTTGTGGGTTGAATTCCGTGTCGTGTGTCTTGTGTTGGAGTGTCCTGGCGCTCTGGGTGTCCACTGTTCTAGATGTCACTGACCAAAAGAGGAGACTGTGCTGTACCGTGTGCCTCGTGTCTGTCTGTGCAAAGGGACACATGGGTCCTGAATGTTTCTTGTTTTATTGTGTCCTTCCCATTTTCTGAACGGGACCAGGTATGGGACGGCAAAGGGACGATCTATGGGCATTTCACTTTTTTTTTACAACTGAAAATAGCCTAAAATGAAGTTTGAGTTGTCATTTTGGTGTCCGTTCCCAAGAGCCCAGGCTCCCAGAGCATTCAGCTCCAGTCAAATGAAGCACATCGAAGCTGGAAAGTTATAGGGACGAATTTGTTGCCAAGTTTATTTAGCAACGCTGCCAATCAAACTTAACGACATTCGAAGCAACCTTGGCTGAAGGAGGAGCCTGATTTGTCTGTTATTAAAGTTCATATCTGGATTGACAAACAAAATAGTGAAATAAAAACCCAGAGATGAACATTTTAAGATGAAAATTACGTTTTTCAATACAAAAACAACTGGAGTCGATGGAGCTGCTAGAGCGGCTAGAACGTTTGCAATGTCCATTTATAGATACAGTCTATGAACGCAACACAACAAAATGAGAAATCACTTCTGGCCTTGTTTATCAGTTCAAGAAAGGATGACCATGAAAGATGTAATCATTTTGTTGGGTTTTCATGGTAATATTATTGTGAAGCGTCTTTGAGTTACAGAGAAAAGCGCTATATAAAGCCGATGTATTATGTATTATTATTATTAGTCGTAGTATTCTGCCCATGCTCCTTTACACTGCAAAAAGCAACATCTACATAAGTTAAACGACTTAAATTTTGAACATTTTACTTTATTTGAGTAGATTCAACTGCGCAAATAAAATGATCTACCAATGGAATACAACATTTGATTTCATTTCTTATTTTAAATGCAAAAAAGTTGTTGTTTTTCTTATCCTAAATGTGCATTGTGTCACTTTTCTGGAGGAGGTTCAGTTACTGCTTTGTCTGGAATGTTGCACAGTACAGCATTAAACCTTTCTACCTTCATGGAGACCAAAACGGACCAAGTTACAGGTCAGATCTGTGGAGTGGCGACCCCGCTCACAGTCAGAATGTCTGTTTTTCGAGATATTTTTGAGCTCTAAAACCAACTAGAATTGAATAAATGTAAAGTAGAGCTGTTTAATGTCACACTGTGGAACATTCCAGGCAGAGCAATGACATACCCATAGAAACAAGCAGGCGAATATGGAAGCCCATTTCCGCCAGTAAATAAAAAAATAAAAGCCTCACAGGAATTCATAATTAGTTTTAAACTCATAATTATGAGTTTAAAAGTCATAATTGCAAGTTTAAAATTAATTAATTATTTCAAGTACAATAAGTCCCGTTCCATTGGCAGATCGCTTTACTTATCAATGAAAAGGACTCAAATCCTGACAAAACTCTTAATTCAAATCATTGTTACAGTTTTCCTATTAGATTTGACTTTTTGCAGTGCCAGTCCCATACCTGGTCCCGCCCTGATCAGCATTTTACTGCCTGCGCTGGTGTATTGACAGTTGGTATACCAGAACTGCAGCGTTGATGACCAAGAGGACTTTCTTTCTCATCGAAGCCCTTTATGAACCGACCGTGCGTGGCTCTTCTTTTGGGCGCCTCTTCAACTGTTGGCCTTATCGTGTAGCGTGTTTACAGTATCGTAGGAGGCCGAGACCTGAACGGACTCACGGGACTGCCCGCGTCTCGGCGTTTCCACAGAGATGTCATATTTATCACTGAAAAAGAGAACAAAAACCCCGGGTCCGGACGGTCCCCGGGGGGTTTCCGTGACGACATTCGATGTTCTTGTGATAATTGAGGCCTTTTTCTCCCGGAGAGGTGGGGCAAATGTGGGCGGAGTTCCCATCGCTGCCGTGACCAATGACAGTAGAGTTTGGCTCTTCGAAATGGTGAAAATATGAGCAGTATTTTGAAATATAAAAGTGTTATATTGCGACACAGAGATAGGTTTGAGGTCCAGAAGCTCTAGACCACATTGGATTCCACGTTTAATGGTATTAGACTTAGACGAGCTTTATTGATCCACTAAGGAAATTACTTGGACAGTAGCTCACGCATCATAATATAATATAATAACAGAGAAAGGCATAATTATATACAGGGTTCCTACAGGTTTCCTCAAGATAAATTAAAATCTTTTATATATAAACTTAATACCTATTTCAAGGCCTAAAAGGAATCTCAGGAATAGAGAGACTCTTCCCCATAACTCCAGCATGAAATGTCTCGCTCTGTAATGTAAAACCAACGTTAAAAAAACAACATAACGGCTTTAATCAAACTTTGTGTTTTGTTGAGATAGTCTTTGATTTTACTCGTCTACTGAGGTTGGTCCTTGTGGTTCTGTAGTGATCTTCAGTGACATGTTTGGAAGAATTTAACCCACTTGTGTTCTCAGACATTGTTTCCGTTGCTCTTTATTTAGGCGACGTTATTTAACCAAATAATGCTGTTTGACAAATTAATCTTTTGAGGAGAAATGCGATGCAGAGAAGTTACAAACTGCACAAATTTTAAGACCCAGATATAAAATTATAAAAGACTTTTTCAACTTTTTTTAACATTATTCTCAAATTCATAAATTCAATGCCTTTAAGACTTTTTAAGAAGGATCTAATTTCAAGTTTGAAAAAAAAAAAAAAGTTAAAATATGAATCTTCTGGGCAAATTTTCCATCAGATCTAGTTTACTCAAGTACTAAATAAGAGAACCACAGTCCCCTTTATATATTTTTAGTATATGACACAATCATAGTGAAGCAAGGACTTTAAATCTGGCCCTTTTCTTGTTTCTGTTTTGAACGTCCCAAAACTGGTTAATCTGGGCCATTTTTACACATAAATCACTTTATTTTTTATAGGAAAACATTACAAGATAATCCATGTTTTCTTATATTTCTCTGAGTAAGCTACGAAAAAGTACGTGGCTGGGTTGAGACTCAGGGTGGGGGTATAGTCTCAATCTTCACATGGCCCATCAGGAACGGGACCCCCCCTCGTAGGCGTTTTATGGCTGAAAGACGAACAAGATAGAAGCTGGGAGTGTGCCAAGACAAAACGGGGATGAAGAGATAGGCTGCTACAAATAGACTTCTGGGAAATTGAGATGTAGTATAAGTGAGCTGTTGTCGGCTGGAGAGGAGTCGAGGACGGTTAAGGCGTGGTCCTGCTCCTGAACTTAAGATAATCATATTAACTACATATATTGTGCTTGAGCTTGTTATATAGTTCAAATGTACAACACCCGTGGATCATTATGATATTTACACATTTTAAATCACAATATTCATCTAAAACTATTTCATTAAAGAAAAAACCCACAGATTCCCACTTTAGAAAGATGCAGTGCCCAATGACGCCACCGTAGATATCACGAATCAGTGTTAAGGATTTGTTGGGGCCAGTGTGTCCTTGGCTCATACCGATATATTAGGTATATTAAAGCTGGGTCCTTGCAAAGCCACGCCCACTTCGCCCTCATGTGACATATCACCAAAAACAGATCCATAACACCGGAAACTCAATGGATATTTGTACATCACGCGAACAAGCAGCAGATTTTTTTGTTTTTCATTCGTACCAAAATGCTACGCTGTTGAATGCGACAAGTACATAAATAAATAAAGTAAATAAAGTATCACTGATTGAAAAAAACTGTAGAAGGAAGTTAGTACGTCACAGTGGGCGTATGCCGGTGGCGGTGAATAATTGAAAATAACTTCCAGGGCGTCAGTGAGAATGAGGGAATGGCTGTAGCATGATTAAAAGCGCCGAAAAGTCCATTTAGCAGAATACTGTAGGTGTTCTTTAAGGCGACTGCACACTCCCTGAGGAACCAACTCCTTAAACTGTTCGTGAGGGGGCGCTCCTGACACATGAGCTGTGCCGTGTTATCTATGGATTTAACGATTGATTTTTTAAATAATGGGTAGCACTTGTTAATAAAATGGAAGTAGCAGGATAACTAAATCTTCAAGTTCTGGTTCTGGTGTGTCTACGTTTACTCAATACCTGATGGGTGCTGGCCTGGCCTGAACTCTCATGAAGACTGTCACCAGAAACAAGAAAAGACGTATTTGTATTTTCTTAGTAAAAGAGAGGAAAAAAAAGAGAAAAAACTCTGAAATGCACTGCGCTTCTCTTAACTCTCCCGTTCCAATCTTTTTCGCTTTTTTGTTTCACCTCACTTCCTCTCCCATCGTGTTTACCCGTGCCCGTTGTCATGGCGTTGTTCCCGACGTTGTGTAACATCTCCATGGCGATGATAACAACGGCACGTCGGCTTTGGGCTAAAACAAGCTTTCATCGCATTCTCTCACCACGACAAAGAACACAGAGTTATGCTTTCGCCTCAAGCCTTTAGACCATGTAGTGTTCTTTGTGTTAGGACATGGCTCTCCTCATTTCAGTGGATTTTACACTCACGGAAAGGCCTATCGACAAAGAATTCATTTATTTTATTAAAATTATACTGTCCAAGTAGGTTCCATAGGTTAGTTATTTTTTGACAACCCTAATTTTATGTATTTTAAGGCCCGTTGTGTAACTTTTCTGGTCCTGGCTTCGTCAAATGCTTGTTTCCATTCACAGTATTGGTATTAAGCTTTTATATCTCCATGGAAACCAAACCAGGCCATGTTACAGGTAAGATCTGTGGAGAGGCGAACCTGCTCACAGTCAGAATTTATGTTTTTCGAGGTATTTTTAAGCTATAAAACCACCTGTAATTGAATAAATGTGAAGTAAAGCTGTTTAATGTCATACTGTGGGACATTCCAGGCAGAGCAATCCATCCGTATCCATAGCAACAAGAAGGTAATCAAAAAGTTACACAGCGAACCTTCTGGAAAATGTTTTGTTAAGCGTTTTCTCATCATCTCATGAACATGGACATTTGAAAAAGCACAAATACATGACTTCAAACTAAACCACACATCCATACACTATCCAGACGTTTGTTACTGTAGGTCACCGTGGCGACGCCCAAACGTTGCCCCGCCTCTCTGCTCTACTCCTCCTCCGTCGCCGAGGTAGCGGTGTTGTGCTGCAGTGGTGTATCACAGTGTCCCTCCTGCATGCTCCTCTCTTCGTGCTGAAACTGGTGAAAAACACACATTAAAGACGAGCGCTTTCTCCCTTGTCGTGGCTGTGAGTCGGTGGCTCCAGCAGCTGTTTAACTGTCTGTAAGTGAAGATTTTAATGTTTTTCTTTGGAGATTTTCGCCTTTTTTGTAATAAAAATGATCACAATGTAGTCTGGTGTTGTGTGTGTTTTTTTTAATATATATGTATATTATGGGAAATAAACTATAACACGAAAGAAAACAGCAGTGATAATGTGAAAAGGAGACACAGCTACAAAACACAGGCCCCTTTGACAGACATTTGTGGGCCCAGGGTGTTGTAGAAGTTTTGAGCTTGTCCAAGAAAGGGTGGAAGTAAAAGGCCGGAGACCAACTGGACTTCTTAAGCAGAAGTTTATTTACCATCAAAAATACAGGCTCGGGGGGACTTGAAAAGGCAACATAATATGATTCCAAAAGTGAACATTAGGGTGGAGTGAAAAAACTGGATAATGATAAAAAGTTGCCGACACATTCAGTGAGTAACTCACCAAAAAATGAGACATTTTGAGACATCATCAGTCTCCACAACGGATCTGACTAAAAAGGGGAATATGGGATATTTGGACCAAAATCATAAAAAACAGAGGTTATGAAACACAGTTATAATTATTTTATTTTTTACAAAATTAACTAGTCCATACTAACATGGTAATTATTAGAAACCATATCTTTTAAAGAAAAACACATGTAAAGTCATGTTAGGCTTTGATGTCAAATTTCACCATTTTCGAATGAAAAATTGCAAATGCTGAAAAAAAAACACTCAATTACGTAAAATGTCTATACTTATTTTATAGTGTGCGGGTCTGAAAATCCTGGTGATTTATTCGAGCTCATTTGGAATCAAGATCAAAAATGGCAACACTAGATACAAAATCTCAACAGTCAGTAGATTACATAGACTTGACTTTTTCAATGTTTTTATGACTGTTACTGTTTATTACTGTTTTATGAATGGTAAAATAATTACAGACATTTTATGTAATTGAGTGTTTTTTTTTCAGCGTTTGCAATATAACTCCAATTGGAACTGCAGTTCCAAAATGATAAAACTCCAGTTATAAACCCAATTATATAACTGTAGCTCTTCACTCTTTTAATCCATTACCAGACGAACTTACACATTTTTATTAAAGGTCCTATATTACGAGTTGTTTTATTTCATTCACACATGTTTGACGAACCCTTAATTATAATGGTAACTGTTAATATCTCCAAAGCTTAAAATGCTCAGTTCCACCTTGTGATGTCATGAAGCGGTAGTTTTCAAGTGAACAGTTACTGTTTACCTTTCGTTTAGCTGAGATGGGCTGAACTCATTCCAGTGACTCTAGTGAAGGTGTGTGGAGTTTAAAAACACAGTGGAGCACTTCCTGTATTACCACATGACATCACAAGGTGGAACAGAGTGTTTTCTGTTTGAGAGAAGAACTAAGATGAACTAAGAGGAACTAAATATGCAGGATTTGTGTGTGAAACGTGTGAATAAAACATGAAACGAAGCACAACTGTTGACATGTTTGTGATGAGGAAACAACATTAGAACATCAGAAAACAGTGTAAAATGGGCCCTTTAATGACACTCGCACAGTCTTATAAATCAAATCTTGTGGCGTTATTTTCTTTGTTTTTGTCAGCGAGCCAGGGAGTGTCAGGTACAAACAAAAAAATATAGAAGGAAACTGTTCTTTTGACATATTTGCCCTTTTCAAAGCGCAGGAGAGAGTGCCGGGGGCTAGCTACATTCTTTTCGGCGCTTTATCAGCGGATGGCAGTGTAAGCAGCAGGAGCCCGGGCTGGTTTTAGAAGAGGAGGAAACACAATACACACACACACGCACACAAACGGGCAACAAAAAGTGATTCTGAAGCTGCGGGGGACGAGAGCTGCCGTGAGAAACGGGGAATCTCCAGAATCATGTGCAAAATAAGAGCATACCATGGTGAATACTTGTAAATTCATGAGTAAATGGGTCTGTTTAATGTTTTTTATTTTGTACAGGGTGTCCCAAAAAATTTACATCATTTCGCAGGCCTGTAATTTTGGTATTCTTGTTGAAATAACCTTATATTTTCACAGAATGTACAGAAACTAGGAAGGATTAATTTTTAAAATCTCATTTAAGATCAGAAATTCCATAGTTAATCATGATTAATCACATACAGCACATGTGTCAAACATGCGGCCCGGGGGCCAGATCCGGCCCTCCAAGACCTTTAATCTGGCCCTCGGCTGATTTTTCTATTAAAATACTTAAAATTTTCAGATTTTTCTGTTAATTTTCTGCACCGTTTAGCACAGCAGCGTCTCCGGCGTTTCTTGCACGCTTGCGACTCCCACCAGAGCAGCACAAATGAAGACTTTCCTCTTTCCAAACGCTCTTAAAGGACGATCGTTTTGACTGTCGACCGTGACCCTCATCAGCAAAATGTCAAAAAATGAGAAAAGCAGATGCTGAGTTCAGGATTTCCCAAGAAAAATAGTCTAATTCTTATTTGTTGACAGAGGTGAATGGGAAATCTGTGCTCAGTGTGTTTGGAACAAGTGGCGTTGCTCGAGGAATATAATCTTAAACACCACTACGAGACACGGAGAAAAATACAATAACTTGAAGAGAGAACTGAGTTTTCTGATCCGGCCCTTTTGGGATCAAAGTAGGTTGCATACGGCCCCCGGACCAAAATGAGTTTGACACCCCTGACATACAGAATTGCATGTTTAAAAATGTGTTATTTCAAGTTTTAAAGCCATAATGTAAAGCAATTCTTACCAGTGTCTTAATTGAGAATCAAATGCACAGAAAGAAAGAATTTCCTCTTTGACCTTTCGTTTATTTTCTTTCTAAAAAGTGCGGATAGTTCAGAGCAGAGTTAGTTAGAACAAAGTGCCATGTGGACCCACTTGTCTAAACTTCAAGTAACAATGTGCTTACTTTGAGAGATTCAGTATATCAGATTACTCTCTTATGCTACTTCAGAAATAAAATAACACCATTACAAAAACAAATGTACTTCCTAGCTTGAAATAACAGCAGTGAAGTAACATGTAACTGTTACATCAGTGTATTAATAATTCTCAGAACTCTTAGATAATTTCAGAACCGTCTGCTAAGTTTTCTCTCCTATTTCTTTTCTTTGAGCCAGTTGCTAACACAGACCAGTCTGTGACATGATCAGTGCACGGTGCTGCTCTCTTCTTTTACACCATGTGAGAACAGCCAGATATTTCTAGAGGAGCAGAGGAGCCGCATACGGATGTGTAGAAGGGACACAAAGTTGGCGAACTCTAACCGTGGGTAAAAAAAGAAAAGCGTTATGGATTGCATTCATCTAGTCGAGATTAACGTGTTAATGTTGACAGGTCTAATAGAGACAGATCAAGATTTTATACTTAATGTCTTATTATACGCCCGTTGTAATAAGACGTATTATGGTATGGCGCTGTCCGTCCGTCTGTCCGTCCGTCTGTCCGTCTGTCCGTCCGTCCGTCTGTCCGTCCGTCTGTCCGTCTGTGGACACTTCAAAGCTTTGAAGTCTTTGAAGCTTTGTCCGCGCTCTAACTCGACAACCGTCTCACCTAGGATTGTCAAACGTCATGGCTGGACACCCCATGGGTCAAGGATGTTCCCTATTGATTTCAAGGTCACAGGGTCAAAGGTCAAGGTCAAGGTCTTATTACAACGGGCGTATAAAAATAATAATTTCGAAACTGTTCTTTGAGAGAAGCATTGCCAGATTTGACCTCTTCTGCCGACTTGCGTAACAATTCACTCATTCCTCTGTAACTCTTGGTTATATAGGTATGTCAATGTTGGCCCTCCATGCCTTCAATATAGTTTCATTGTAGTTATTTTTGTTCTGTTTTCAGGTTGATCCGTTCACTCCCAAAAAGAAGTCATTTTGAGTTTTGGAATCTGCTCGCACACAGTCACCCAAGACTGTGCAGCCTTCAGTGCAAAATTTGGAAAAAAAAACTTTAACTGGGGAAAAAAAATTGGACTTTGTACCAAAAATGTAAAGAGGAAGGTGGTTTATGTAGGGTTAAAGGATCTGGTAGACCAACACCAGCATCATCATTGAGCTAGAGTTAATAGTTTGCAAGATAATTGCTTCTAAAATCATGTCAGTTTTTTTGGGACACCCTGTAGGCCTATTTTTATTTGCTATAAGTTATAATGTTGTTTCCTCATCACAAACACACCTGGAGTTGTGTTTTCTTTCATTCACATACAAAACTGACTCTTGTGAGCTTTAAATGTGCACTATGCAACTATATAACTTTATTGCTTTATTATTATGTACTGCTTTGTCTAAAATGTCCCGCAGTGTAGCATTAAACATATTTATTTCCATGAAGACAACTTCACAATGCCTACAGGCCAAGTTACAGGTCAGATCTGTGCAGAGGCGAGCTTACTCACTGTAGGAATGCATGTTTTTCGCAGTATTACCTTTAAAAATCCGGGTATTTTTGACTAAAACGCATGAAAAATGTAATAAAGTTTCAAATTAAAGCTGTTCTTGAACCTTTTGGAGTATACGTGAAAGTTTGGGCATTTTGGAAAGGTAACATTCTGTATTTTCTACCACAAAAGAAAAAAAAATTAAGACTTTTTATCTTCGCCTAGATTTTTCTTTGTAAAAACAAGAGTGTAAACAGCTAAGTTTGGTACTTATAGACTTCAACACAGTATTTCCTCAAAGTATCAGGTCTTGTCTACTCCCATTTCAAATTTGAAAACAATAGCTCTAAAAATGAGCATTTTACAGCATTATTTACATGGTTTAGTTCATGCGTTTTTACAGAGGGACAATTTGGAGCAGGGGTCACCAACCTTTTTGAGGTTGAGGGCTACTTTAGGGGCACTGAGTAATACAGAGGGCTACACAGGACCTGTTTGCTACAAACTTCCTAAATAATAAAACTACCGGTACATGGAAAACTATAGTAATAATAACGATAATAATAATAATAGAAGTTATTATAACAATATGTGAAGAGCTCACATATCAATAGTAATTATTTTCCACAATTATAATCAATGATTTACACAACAATAATGAATTTTTTTTTTTTTATTTCAATCTTCTTGGCAGAACAAGTTATTAAGTTCTTTCTGAACATTTAACATTTTGTACAACATTTTTAGTTTCATATTGTTACAGTTTTATCAATGAAATTGTCTCTGTCATTTGTCTGCTCATTTAGTATGTAGGTGGGAGGCCTGGCACTGCATTCTGCTCACCAGTGTATTATAATCTGGTGAATAATTTGAGACTGCAGTTCTCAGTGAGTCTTGTGCATCAGTTCGGCGTGTTCTGTGTTTGTTCTTGATAAAGTTCATGTTGGAAAAGGCTGATTCACAGAGATAGGTTGAACCAAAAAAGCAGGCAATTTTCATAGCTGCTGTGCATAAACAACTATACTTTTCCTTATCCACAAGGCACCAAAAGTTTGGAGCAGACTGATGAGCTTTGAGGTGGAGGTCATTTTGCAGTGTTAAGATTTCTATCTCCACCTGACCAGCATCCAAGTTGAACAAAGCACTTAGCTGCTCAGCAGTGGATGTTATGTCCACGTGCATGAAGGGATTTGTAGCAAAAGACACACATGGTTCCAGCTGCTCAAAGTCACAAAACCTGTCTTCAAATTCCTGTCCTAGTCTGTTTATAACTTGGGAGTATTTTTTTTACAGCTTCATCTAAAACTGCAGATGCAGAAGCACTATCATTCAAGACTGCCTGCACAGAGGGAAAATGCAGCATTTTTTTTCTTTCTACATGCACAGAGAAAATGTTCATCTTAGCGTTAAATGCGTTTACTGCACTTATCATATGAACGACAGTCTTATCTTTACCTTGAAGCTCCCGATTCAGATGGTTCAGTTTCTCAGTCAAATCCGTTAAAAACGCAAGGTCAAGTATCCACTCTGGGTCCTCAAGCAGCGATGCGTCTTCCCCCTTGGATTGCATGAATTCTTTGATTTCACCCAGGAGTGACAAAAAACACTGCAGAATTCGTCCCCTGCTGAGCCATCGTATTTCCGTGTGGAATAAAAGGTCACCATATTCAGCAGACAGTTCATCCAATAGCACCTTAAACATTCTGTGTTGTTTAGCTTTGGAGCGGATGCTATTTATGATCTTCACCACAGGAGTCATTACGTGATCAAAGCCGGTCACTTTCGCACAGATCGCCTGCTGATGAATGATGCGGTGGTAGTTTTGAAATTTTGGGAAGTCTGGATCATTTTTGCATTGTGCAATGAAGCCTGCATGCCGGCCTGTCATGGCTGGGGCCCCGTCTGTTGTTATCGATGCCAACTTCTGTAATGGCACCTTTTTCTCTACGAAAAAGTTTTTTACCGCGTGATAGATGTCAACTCCCCTCGTAGTTGTCTTCAGCGGCAGAAGTGTTAGCAGTTCTTCTTTTGTTAAAAAGTCATCAAACACCATTCGGATAAATATCATCAGCTGAGCGGTACTGGCGCTGTCTACCGACTCGTCGCACTGGATGCTAAACCACCTGCACGTAGCGAGATCCCGGTCCAGTTGCTCTGTTAAGTTCTCGGACAAAGATGACACTCGTCTAGCCATCGTACTTGCTCCAAGTTGGACATCGGAGGGCGCAGAGATGACATCGGGACCGTGTTTCTCATCTTTGAAGAGCAACAAGCATCATAGCTTCTTTAAAAACCTCCCCATCCGAAAAGGCTTTCTTGTTCTTTATCAGAAAATGTGCAGCTCTAAACGAAGCTTCGGTTGCGTTCTGAGATTTTTTCACCGGCCTCGTGAAAAAAGTCAGTTGTTTGTCTAAAGCTGCCTTTAACCCACTGGCTTTTTCTGTCCGTAATGCGCTGCCAGGTGGGTAGTTCACATCGAAGCTTTCATGACAGGTTTTGAAATGTCTCTCCACATTGTGTCGCTTTGGTACTGCAACAGTCGTGCCGCAAATAAGACACAAACGTTTGTCTTTGAATGACGTAAAAAAGAACTCTTTCTCCCACTCACTGTGAAAATAGTATGTCTTTTTTCGCTTTTCTGCCATGACTTTTGGGGCTAAAGCATAAGCAGGCTAACTCCTCATCGCTTCACATCGTGTAGGAAAGAGGTGTGGTGACCGCGCACTACTGACCTTAGACCTCAGTCTACATCAAATATTGTTGTTTTATTTTTTTTTATTATTATTTATATTTATTACGTTATTTAACTATTCTGCATACATGTAAGCATTAATTCTAAAATTTATGCAACTTTATATTTTATATTGACTTCCATTGTGACCAGTGCTATTTTTGGAGCATGGCTTGCGGGCGCCTTACGTGGTCCTCGCGGGCGACCGTGCGCCCGCGGGCACTGCGTTGGTGACCCCTGATTTGGAGACTCCAAATGGACACTGGATCAATTTGGATAAACTTGGATAACGTCTGGAAAAAATACAATAACTTTTGAATGCTTCAACCTACAGACATCAATGATGGCTCTAAAAACCCCAAAAATGAAAACAAAGCAAAGAAAGCGATTTACGCACAGAGACGATAAATTACGCGTGAGCGCACTGATTCCCGGAAATACTATTTACCCTTTACGCACGCAAAATGCACCTCCCAAATAAACCCTGACCTCCCCACACAATACCTCTCCGTGTTCAGCAGCTCATTGGCTACAAGTACGTAGCATCACTTTTATCCTGCAACCTAATAGGTTCCCCTCCTCGAACCGCCACCTTAACGTGGTGGAGGGGTTTGAGTACCCGAATGATCCCAGGAGCTATGTTGTCGGGGGCTTTATGCCCCTGGTAGGGTCACCCAAGGCAAACAGGTCCGGGGGCGGGTCAAGAGCGGTTCAGAAGCCCCCATGATGACAATTAAAACGAGGTCAGTGACATCGCCCGGGAAAGGCGTACCGGGGCCCCACCCTGGAGCCAGGCCTGGGGTGGGTGCCGCGTGGCCCGGCGCCTGGTGGCCGGGCCTTTCCCCACGGGCCCGGCCGGGTACAGCCCGAAGCGAGCGACGTGGGACCGCCCTCCCCTGGACCCACCATCCGCGGGAGGAGCCATAGGGGCCGGGTGCAAAGAGATCTGGGCGGCAGACGAAGGCGGGGGCCTCGGGGACCAGATCTCCGGACATTGAGACTATATCTGTCGACATGTAATGTCACCTCGCTTGGGGGAAAGGAGCATGATCTAGTGCGGGAGGTCGGCGTTACCGGCTAGATATAGTCGGCCTCACCTCCACGCACAGCTTGGGCTCTGGAACCCAACTCCTTGAGAGGAGTTGGACTCTCCATTTCTCTGGCGTTGGCGCGGGAGCGGCGAAGGCTGGCGTGGGCTTGCTTATAGCCCCACAGCTCAGCCGCTGCGTGTTGGAGTTTACCCGGTGAGCGAGAGGTCGCTCCCCTGCGGCGAGGTCGGGGACAGGTCTCTCACTGTGGTGTCGGCCTATGGGCCGAACAGCAGTGCAGAGTACCTGGCCTTCTTGGAGTCTCTGGGAGGGTACTGGACAGTAATCCGACCGGGGACTCCGTTGTTCTACTGGGGACTTCAGCGCCCGTGGGGCGACAGTGACACTTGGAGAGGGTGATTGGGAGGAACGGCCTCCCTGATCTGAACCAGCGGTGTTCTGTTATTGGACTTCTGTGCTAGTCACAGTTTGTCCTGCGCGAACACCATGTTAGAACACAAGGGGTCCATCGGTGCACGTGGCACCAGGGACTTCTAGGCCGGAGGTCGATGATCGACTTTGTTGTCGTGTCATCTGACCTCCCGGCCGTGTGTCTTGGACACTCGGGTGAAGAGAGGGCAGAGCTGTCAACTGATCACCACCTGGTGGTGAGTTGGGTCCGCTGGCGGAGGAGGAAGCCGGAAAGACCTGGCAGGCCCAAGCGTGTCGTGAGGGTCTGCTGGGAACGTCTGGCGGAACCTTCTGTCAGTGTGGCCTTCAACTCACACCTCCGGAGAGCTTCTCCCAGATCCCGAGAGGCTGGGGACATGGAGCCAGTGGGCTTAAGCCGTTCGGCTTCCATTGTCGTCGGCCGTTCGTAGCTGTGGCCGTAAGGCCTCCGCGGTGCCTGTCGCGGCGGCAATCCCGAACAGTGGTGGACACCGGAAGTAAGGGATGCCGTCAAGCTGAAGAAGGAGTCCTACGGGCCTTACTGGCCCGGTGGACTCCTGAGGCAGCATGGCACTGTCGAGCCAAGCATGCTGCAGCCAGGCGGTTGCAGAGGCAAAACTCGGGTCTGGGAGGAGTTCAAGGAGGCCATGGAGGAGGACTATCGGACGGCCCCAAGGAAATTCTGGCAAACCGTCCGGCGCCTCAGGAGAGAAGCGGTCCTTCACCAACACTGTTTACAGTGCGGGGAGAGCTGCTGACCTCGACTGGGGATGTTGTCGGGCGGTGGAAGGAATACTTTGGGATCTCCTCAATCCCACCGTCCGCGTCCTCCGAAGAGGAGGCCGAGGCTGGGGACCCAGAGGCGGACTCATCCATCACCCTGGCCGAAGTCACTGAGGTGGTCAGAAAGCTCCTCGGTGGCAAGGCTCCGGGGTGGATGAGATCCGTCCTGAGTACCTTAAGTCTCTGGGTGTTGTGGGGCTGTCTTGGCTGACACGTCTCTACAACATCGGCGTGGCGGTCGGGAACAGTACCTCTGGACTGGCAGACCGGGGTGGTGGTCCCTCTGTATAAAAGGGGACCGGAGGGTGTGTTCCAACTACAGGGGAATCACACTACTCAGCCTCCCCAGTAAAGTCTATGCCAGGGTACTGGAGAGGAGAGTTCGGCCGATAGTCGAACCTCGGATTCAAGAGGAGCAGTGTGGTTTTAGGCCTGGTCGTGAGAACACTGGACCAGCTCTACACCCTCCATCGGGTGCTCGAGGGTTCATGGGAGTTTGCCCAACCAGTCCACATGTGTTTTGTGGACTTGGAGAAGGCATTCAACCGTGTCCCTCGTGGTGCCCTGTGGGGGAGTGCTCCGAGTATGGGGTCCGGGGCCCTTTGCTAAGGGCTGTCCGGTCCCTGTATGACCGAGCAGGAGCTGTGTTGGTGATTGCCGGCAGTAAGTCAGACCTGTTCCCGGTGCATGTTGGACTCCGCCAGGGCTGCCCTTTGTCACCGGTTCTGTTCATTGTATTTATGGACAGAATTTCTAGGCGCAGCCAGGGGCCGGAGGGGGTCCAGTTCGGGGACCACAGGATTTCATCGCTGCATTTTGCGGATGATGTTGTCCTGTTGGCTCCATCGAACCAGGACCTGCAGCGTGCACTGGGGCGGTTTGCAGCCGAGTGTGAAGCGGCTGGGATGAGAATCAGCTGTTCCAAATCCGAGGCCATGGTTCTCGACCGGAAAAAGGTGGATTGCCCTCTCCGGGTGGGTGGGGAGTCTCTGCCTCAAGTGGAGGAGTTCAAGTATCTCGGGGTCTTGTTCACGAGTGAGGGGAGGATGGAGCGTGAGATTGACAGGCGGATCGGTGCGGCGTCGGCAGTGATGCAGTCGCTGTATCGGACCGTTGTGGTGAAGAGGGAGCTAAGCCGAAAGGCGAAGCTCTCGATTTACCGGTCAATCTACGTTCCTACCCTCACCTATGGTCATGAGCTCTGGGTAATGACCGAAAGAACGAGATCGCGGAGACAAGCGGCCGACATGAGTTTCCTCCATGCAGAGTGGCCGGGCGCTCCCTTAGAGATAGGGTGAGAGCTCGGTCACACGGGAGGAGCTCGGCGTAGAGTCGCTGCTCCTCCCACGTCGAGAGGAGCCAGCTGAGGTGATTCGGGCATCTGGTGGGATGCCTCCTGGACGCCTCCTCGGGAGGTGTTCCGGGCATGTCCCACCGGTAGGAGGCCCCGGGGAAGACCCAGGACACGCTGGAGGGACTATGTCTCTCAGCTGGCCTGGGAACGCCTCGGGGTCCGTCCGGAGGAGCTGGAGGAAGTGGCTGGGGAGAAGGAAGCTTGGGAGCCCCTGCTTAGACTGCTGCCCCCGCAACCCGGCCCCGGATAAGCGGAAGAAGATGGATGGATGGATGGATGGATGGATGGATGGATGGACCTAATAGGTTGGATCTACAAGGCTGACAGTTGGTAGTGAACTTTTGCCAGTCTGTGACACTCATTGGTTTTCCTCGCTACAGTCAACCCCCACACTGTTGTAATTGGCCAGAGTCGCCATCAATCAAAAGCTAAAGTCCGGAGGAACATTTTGACATCAAACATTAGCTCCAAATGTCAATATTGGCTGCAGAATCGGATAAAAACGGGGAGAAAAATGGCAATTACAATTTTTTTTATGAACAGAACTGCTGCAGTCTTTGTCCCCCTGTGGGTCTAATTAGTTTTTGGACCCTATGGCTTTTTCGGATTATATTCTCTGGACTGTTACGGACAGAATGATGCCTAAACTTGTGGGGAAGGATCAATGTTTGGACCATAGACCCCCTTCAAAATTAGGGAACGCCAAATTACTAGTATCGGGGTGCGGTTTGAAAAATGTTTTGGTGCAAGTGCTGTGATTGTTGTACCTCAAAATAGTGTTTATGGTCGGAAAGACGAGAGCCGTGGCTTTCTAGTGATGTGTTACACGTGTTGGTGTCTCAAGTTGGGTCGCGTGTGTGTCGCTTGGTATTCGCTGTTTATATACAATGACCCGGTACCGGGACATGGAATTTTAAGGGTTTAAGTAATAAAATGGCTGCAATTTAATAAATGTAACAAAGATGAGTTTAATGCCATACTGTGAAACCTTTCAGGCAAGACAATAATATCTCTGTCTATGTGTTTGTCAAAGTCTGACACCGTCAGATCTCAGAAGCTCAGCAGGACCTGGTCAGGACTTGGATGGGAGACACTGGGAAAATCAGGTGCCTCATCACTGGTTGAGCGATTAGACCCACTGAGCCACAGGTTTACTGGTTTGATACCAACTCCCACAGATGGATTCTGTTGTTGTGTCCTTAGGCAAGACACTTCACCCACATTGCCTAGTATGAACGTGGTGTAAGTGATGGTGGTGGTGGGAGGGGCCGATGGTGCAGGTTGGAGCCTCACTTCTGTCAGTCTGTCCCAGGGCAGCTGTGGTACAATAGTAGCTTATAGTAGTTAGTTATAATAGTAGTTCATCACTGAGTGTGGAGTGAAAGAACAATGAACTGTGAAGCACTTTGGGTGTTTGAAAGGTGCTATATAAATGCAATGATTAATTAATTAATTAAGGCCAAACAAGTTTGTGGTGGAACATTACACAATGCATCTTTAAGCCATGTTCTAATGTTGTTTCCTCATCCAAAACAAACCTGGGGTTGTGTTTTGTTTCATTCATCCATCCATCCATCCATCCATCCATCTTCTCCCGCTTAATCCGGCTGGGTCGCGGGGGCAGCGTGCTGCCCAATACTCATAGCACCTGACCCCCCCCTATGAACCCCTCTGCAGGTGGTGAGCCCACAGGAGGGCTGTTTCATTCATACACATTTAAAGATCCTATATTATGCGAAATTGACTCTTGTGAGATTTTTATGTGGTAACTTATTGGCTGAGGGTCCGTTTCCTGCTTGTTTCTATGGAGATGTCGTTGCTCTGCCTGGAATGTTCCACAGTGTGACATTAAACAGCTCTAACTTACATTTATTCATTTCCAGGTGGTCTTATAACTCAAAAATACCTAAATAAACAGACGTTCTGACTGTGAGCGCCTCTCCACAGATTTGACCTGTAACTTGGTCTGGTTTGGTCTCCATGAAGATAGAACGGTTTAATGCCGTACTGTGGAACATTCCAGACAAAGCAGTAACAATAACATCCATGGTGAAAAGCATTTGACAGACCCTCCACAAGAAAAGTGCATCTTTAAGCCATGTTCTAATGCTTTTACCTCCTCTAAAACAGACCTGGAGTTGTGTTTTGTTTCATTCAAGTTTGAGTAATCCCTTTATTATTAGTCTATCCACATCTCCAAAGCTCAAAAAAAAAAAAAAAGCTCTGTTCCACCTTGTTACCAGCTCCTACCAGCTCCTATTACCAGCTCCTTTTATCTTTTGTTCAGTAGAGATGGGCAGTTCCAGGCCTGAAATACTCCGAACTATTGTAGTAAATGATATCACAAAGTGGAACTGTGTTTTCTGTTTGTAGTCACATATTTGTCTAGCTGTAGCCTATTGATTACGTCATAATTGCCTCAAATGCAGTAATCAACAGCAAAAATATGTGATCTGTTTCAGTGTTTATATTATGTAAGAGGAAATGAGACTGCCAGAAATAAAATAGTACAAGGTCAAGTACAATAGTGAAGGAGCGGGTGCACTACTACAGACTGCTCCACCTGCCTGCTCAGGACGGCAACTGCTTTTTTATGAAGATTAAAGGTCCGATGTTACGCAAAATTGACTCTTGTGAGCTTTAAAGGGGCATTGTGTCACTTTTCTGGTGGAGGGACTGTCAAACGCCTGAATCCATGGATGTTATTGTTATTTAGGGTGGTCCATCAAAGCATGGTCAAACCGAAAGTTCAGATAACCTTGATTAGAACCCTTTTGCTTTAGGTTTTAGGCTTCAAAAGATGATTTAGGAAGAAAAAGGAGATGTTTTAGAGATTGCTGAAGGTGCATGAAGTTTTCTGGAAATTGACAATTTTTTTGTTTTCAAGTTACTTTTTATGGACTTTCTAAGCAACTTTTATGGACTTTTAAAGTTTCCGTGTTTGCAGAATGAAATGACAAATAATTCGAATATGCCTTATTTATTTGGCTCACTATGTTGTAGTATAGTAGCCTGATTCATCAGCCTTTTTCACTTTATGGAAACTATCTGACCTCGCAGCATTAGGATTCGTTCGCTTCGCTTTTTATACGCCCGTTGTAATAAGACGGGACGTATTATGGTATGGCGCTGTCTGTCCGTCCGTCTGTCCGTCCGTCTGTCCGTCTGTGGACACTTCAAAGCTTTGAAGTCTTTGAAGCTTTGTCCGCGCTCTAACTCGACAACCGTCTCACCTAGGAATGTCAAACTTCATGGCTGGACACCCCATGGATCAAGGATGTTCCCTATTGATTTCAAGGTCACAGGGTCAAAGGTCAAGGTCACGGCCCGAGCCTTTGCGAAAACCTGCCCGTCGCTCTTGCTAACTGTGATCGTTTCCATCTCTGTCTTTTTATCTTCCATCTCTGTCCTTTTATGTTACGTGCCGTAGATCTGAACTCTCTTCTCAAATGTTCTGCTGCTGAAAGCGAGAACAACCCACATTCTCTGCTTCTTTGAGCTTTGACACATTAAAGCTTTGTAGTGTCTTTAAGTTCTGTTGCTGCAATCTGATTGGTGGAATTCCGATTCTAGAATGTGATGATGTCATACTCATACTCCTATTGCAAGAGCCAGATTTCCCTATTGATTATCCGTGCGTCTGTCTGTCCGTCTGTCCGTCTGTCCGTCTGTCCGTCTGTCCGTCTGTCCGTCTGTCCGTCTGTCCGTCTGTCCGTCTGTCCGTCTGTCTGTGGACAATTTCTTGTCCGTGCTCTAACTCGACAACAGTCTCACCTAGGAATGTCAAACTTCCAAACTGCACCAACAATTCATCTTTAATTCAAAGTACGGGCGTATTTTGCCCCGCTGGCGGAAAAACAATTGACAACAACAAAACTGAACACTTTTTTGCAGTTAATAGATGCTTTTATTTAAATGAGTGCGCATCTACTCCTCAGTGGAATCGTCATGAGGAGGAGGGCGGGGTGGAGCAAAGTCGGCCATGTTGGGAAGGTCAAACACCACACAGCAGCTCAGGGCAGCACGAGGGATCTCCATGTCCCGCACCTGAGTCCAAACTCCGGTCCTTGCATCAAAACATTCAGCACAACGAAGGGTGCCCCGATTTTCCCCGCCTACAACATATAGCTGATTGTCAACAACCTCAATGCCAAATTTGCTGCGCTCGGTCCACATGTTGGGTAGGGGGTGCCACGTGTTGGTTGCGGGGTTATAGGCTTCAACAGTGTTCAAACGGGAATCTCTATTAAACCCACCAACAGCGTAGATTTCATTGGCATAGGCGATGACACTGACCCCAGAGCGCATGGTGGACATATCCGCTATCATGGTCCACTGTTCGGTTAGTGGGTTGTAAGTCTCAGCTGATGCCAGGCAATGTTCACCATTAAAACCTCCACAAATGTAGATCTTTCCATTGTACACTGTGCTGCTGGCATCGCTCCTCTGTTCGTTCATAGGTGAAATCATGGTCCACTGATTGGTCACTGGCAAGTACCTTTCGGCTGTCTTCAGCCAGTCCAGTCCATCGAACCCGCCTATCGCGTAGATCAAACCATCCAGCAAAGTCACACTAATGTAGCACCTACGTGAATGCATGGGTGCCATTTCTTGCCACGTGTGAATTGCCAGGTCGTACTTGCAGGTAGTGTTGAGCCGGTGATTGCCATCAGTCCCTCCAATCACGTACACAGATCCATTAAGGAACACTGTGCCGTGATGGGTTCTTGGAGTCCAGTCATCATTAGCCACACCCACCCAGTGATCGGTGCGGTTGTCATAGACTTCAATTCTGTTGGTTCTTCTTCTGTTTTGGCTATAGCCACCAATAACCATAAGCACCGCACTGGGCAGCCTTGGAGTGGCTAGACGAGTGGGGGGCAGGGTGGCATTGTACCTCCTAGCTCTTTCATCCAACATCACCTTTATGATCTTCTCCTCCACAATCCTCCAGTTATGAATGTAGTGGGACAGGTTATATCTAATCATGCACTGAGTGAAGTAATCAACAGGGATCAGACCCAGACGGACTTTTAGTAGGAGGTCGGCCAAGTAGTGGTTCCTTTCCTCAGGAGCATGTGCAATCCATCTGATGACTGCCACTAACACGGTGGTCTCCTCCTTCACATTCAGCCGATCATCATCAATGACTGAACACAGGTCTTCCCTGGAGAGCTGGAAGAACTCTTCAGAGCTGGTCACCACCTCTTCGAAATGCTTCAGGACGTATAAGAAGGCTTGTTTCCTCAGCTGGGGGTAGTAGTACTTGTTTGAGATACCCCATACAGTGATGCAGTTACTGGGGGACATTTGCTCCTTCATGACCTGACAGCAGACTTCGGTAATGCCGCTCACATCTAAGTAGTCAGCAGCTATAAAGAGCTCCTGGAGGTTTTCCTGGGTGATGTGCACCACCCCGGTGTAGCAGTAGTCCAGGATAATCTTCATGATATCAGCTGACACATTGGAGATCTCAAACACCTGGCAGTCAGGGCTGGACCAGTCAGTGAAGAGGCTTTTAAAGTATGTGCTGCAGCTACACAGAACCAGTTTGTGTGCTGGGAATTGCACGCCGGCCACGTTGAGCAAAGCATCGCACAACTTCTGCTCCCTCCTCAATTCCTCGAACACAGTGTTCATGTTTGGTTTTGTATTTGAAAATGGATATCTTTGCACAGAGACATGTCTGTCTCTGTGCCCTCTCACAGTGAAAGTGAAGCCTCTTGTACTGAGGATCTAGAACCGCCAGCGGGGCAAAATACGCCCGTACTTTGAATTATTGTATATAGAATTAAGTTAGGTATGGTATGGCGCTGTCCGTCCGTCTGTCCGTCTGTCCGTCTGTCCGTCTGTCTGTGGACAATTTCTTGTCTACAGACAGGTATCAATTTTATGTGACTGGTTTTTTCACACTTGTTCTTTGATTTTATCTACTAGATACCAAATACAGAAATTGTTCTAACACATAAATTTTCTCTTAAACAGCGATCTATGCCCTGTGTCTCACCGGGTCCTTCCACTAGCACACCCATGCCAGGTGTTTCACCTCTGGTGGTTTCCTGTACATCATCCACAGCTACATGCACAGATGCGACTCATCGAATGCTGCTGAAAGCGAGAACAACCCACATTCTCTACTTCTTTGAGCTTTGACACATTAAAGCTTTGTAGTGTCTTTAAGTTCTGTTGCTGCAATCTGATTGGTGGAATTCCGATTCTAGAATGTGATGATGTCATACTCATACTCCTACTGCAAGAGCCAGATTTCCCTATTGATTATCCGTCCGTCTGTCTGTCCGTCTGTCCGTCTGTCTGTGGACAACTTCTTGTCCGCGCTCTAACTCCACAACCGTCTCACCTAGGAATGTCAAACTTCCAAACTGCACCAACAATTCATCTTTAACTAGGTTTGACAAATTCTAACTTAATTCTATATACAATAATTCAAAGTACGGGCGTATTTTGCCCCGCTGGCGGAGCTCTTGTCTTTTTTTATCATGTTAAATGTGCTCATTTCACTGTATTTGAGTATTTGAGTCACATGTTTAATTTGAGTGCGCAGAGACTCTACTGGAGCTGCTGAAACATTCAGAAAATATTACATCATTACATTGCTTTTACCCATCAGTTTGTATTGTAGCTCCTGAAAAACGTCAGGTGGGGGCGACTCAAATCAACTGATTGGTCTTTAGAAACATTATCACAATTCTGACCTATGAGGATTCAGCTGCTCTGTCCCGCCTCACCCCAACAGGCTAATGCTACTGCTACAGGCTAATGCTTCTGCTGCAGGCTAATGCTACTGCTACAGGCTAATGCTACTGCTACAGGCTAATGCTAATGCTACAGACTAATGAATGGAGAACTACAGAGCTGTGTGCTGTGGCCGCTAGCTACTTTCGCCTAAACTGAAACAGGAGAGCGGGAGGAGAGACCTAAAGCATGGGACACACTGACACAGACCGGGTCCCGGGGCACTCGCCGCCGGGGCCGCGGCATCCGCTGCCGCTGGGGCCGTTGCTGCCATAGCTGGGGATGTCGCTCACTGCCGCCGGCGGGGCATCTGGGCGTAAAAGCGTAGTGCAGAGGGCTTGTGTCCTGGTGCTAATATGGACTGGCGTAACTTTCAAACTGAAGTGGGATTAAGACGAGTTTTAAAACCAGCTCGTACACTCGGCTCCAGGGCCTTGTCCCGTGGACTGGACTGGACCAGGACATATTGGAGACAGAACCAACAGGACAGCGGGTAGAGGACACACTCTGCATCAGTCCCATGGAGAAGGTAAGAGGCTTGTTTTTGTTAGTTTGGGGGAAATCTGAGGACGGAGCCTCACAGTAAACAGTGTTATAGTGTTAACAGGTAAATGCGTAAACGAATGAGTGACAGAGCCGCTCCAGTGTTTCTGCCATGTGCCGTAGGAGCGGAGCTGATGCTGTGACATCATTTTTGCTTCATTTTCATGACGTTACGGGGGCTGGTTGTGGGGGCTGTTTGTGAGTGGTGTTTTACGTTGTGTTACGTTGTGTTACGTTGTGTTGTTTGGGTTGGGTGTGAGCAGGTGCATCAGGTTGTGTGGCTGCGTAAACTTTGCGCTTGGCTGTGTGTTGTGCTCAGCAAATAGTGACTAAAATCACTTTCTCTTTCTGGCATTTGTTATAATTTTATATAGCCTATACATAATACATATATTTATAATACATATTTATAATTTTTAATTATGCGCCCCCCCAAAAAATGATACCACCAGCCACCACTGGTAGAATTAGACCTACATTCAGACATTTTTCGGATATTTCATTTTGATCATATTGCTTCTTCTGTGCCATCTTCCATCAGTTACCAGAATGTTGAATCATTATGAAAAACAGTGCACAGTGTGTCTTCTTACATTAAAAAGACAGCTGTAGTGTTGCTTTCTTAAATATTAAAGCTCCTACTGTAGACTGTATGAAAAAGTGGACTAAGCGAATGTGACGTTCAGCTCGTCAAATGAGGCTCGCGATGCTCATGGTTACAGGAGCAAATTTGAAGCCAGGCTCTATGTTGTGAATAGGAAAACAAACAGTCATTATTTATGTTTTTTAAAGCATTCTTTGTTTACAGCATTTTTTCACACCTGCCTAAAACTTTTGCACAGGACTGTATGTCTGTGAAAAGTGCTATATAAATAAAACCTTACTTACTATATAAATAAAACCTTACTTACTAACTTACATCGCACAAAATTTGTGAGCTTTAAGCCATGTTACCTCCTTAAAAACATGTGTTTCATTCACACATGCTTGAGTAATCCTTTATTATTCGCTCAAGATGCTCTGCTCCACCTTGTGATCTCATCAAGTGGTAGTTTTCAAGTTGACATCTACCTTTTATCATTTCTTTAGTACAGATTGGCAATTCTGGGGCTGAAATCATCCAAATAATTCTTCCGAAGGTGTATGAAGTTTAAAAACACACTTCCTGGAGCACTTCCTGTGTCACCACATGACATCACAAGGTGGAATTGAGCCTAAATCTGCAGGGTTTGGGTAGTAAACATGTGTGAATGAAACAAAACACAACTCCAGGTCTGTTTACGATGAGGAAACAGGATTATAACATAGACCAGAAAACAGCGTCATATGGACATTTTAAATATTCATCCCCATGACAACTGCGTCGCAAATTAACTATTTTGATTACAAACAAATCTACATATTTGGGTGTATTTTTCTTTTTTCTTTATGTGTGCTATTTCTGTGCAGTCGTACGGGGTTTGTCTGTAATAAACCGCAGCTGTTACGCCACAATTGATCAATAACAGCAGAATGTTGGATCGTTATCAAAGACACATTTCCCAATTCATTAAAAAACAGATGCTCGCTCCTCAACTAAACCAAACATTCAATAAAAATGACTATACCGTTACGACCTTTGTGCATCTGCTCAGTGTCAGAGCTAAACAGGATACATCAGAATGTGCTGAACTGGGGTCACTGTGGGGCTGCAGTCCACTAAACTACTACAGTCAAAAACTACTACAGTATTCGTATTAGTAATTAGCTATGGTAATACCGTATACCCCGGTAACATGCTCAGAAGGTTTAACCATATCAAAATTTGGATACCGCCCACCCTAGTATCAAGTACATATGAAGTATCGCTGTCATGATACCGGTTCAGTCGGCTTCCTGGTTGGACTCTTTACTGGCTGATGTTGGCCGAGGACGTACCTACCTCCTACCATACACACGCCTATGTAACAGTAATGAATTGTATACAAGGCCAGTTCTTTATTGATCATTAATTCTGATGTGCTGTTACGAAATGATTACGTGTGTTAGCATACCTCATAGTCTCGCTAACTTAAATTTACACCTATAACAGCACTGCCCTCTAGTGGATGCCTGTGTGTGTGAATCATGCATAATAAGATCTACTATAAGTCTGTGAGTGATGTGAGGCCGAGTGAGGTATTGCAGCCTGCAGCCCAGAAACAATTCTCCCATAGAAGCACAGAGCGTTTATGTGAAATCAACCTGCCCTGTTCGGCTGACAGGGCATCCACAGCTTTCATAAAGGTCAGATTTGGTAGGAATTCTTCTTTATTTTTACAGTATGAACTTTAAAAATTGTTTAAATCTTCAAAGCGTCTAAAAATATTTTTTTGTAAGAGTTAGCCTAGCCCCACTCTGAGCCCGCACTCCGCTCCAGCAGCTCACGCTCTGATTGGTCAGAACTGCGTTTCTGACATCACACATTGGGCTGTGTCAGACTATCAGAAAACTAATGCGGAAATAACAGGCCATTAAAAACAATGCACAGTCCATTAAAAACAATATGACGCCATCTTAGATTCATCTTCCAGATTTTATTAAAGTTCTATGATGTGAATCTATACACTACTGTGTATCTGTCTGCATTTGCAGATGTCTCAAAAATACGTCATAGAAGAATTCGGTGAATTTCTGAAATTGATGATCCACAAATGTGAATCATATTTTACAAGCAGAATTTTCTGGTTTACAAATGTTTTTTTGTTTTTTTTTGGCAAATAAAAAAGACATGGTGGGCTTTGCACAAGTTTTACTGTAGAGTAGTTTATGTGTTTTAACTAATAGTTGTATTCATTTTTGTGTGCACTTTGAAGGAGCAGCTTCCCATCTCGTTACACCGTGTATAATGACAAAGGCTTTCTATTCTATTCTACATATTTACAAATAAACATCTATTTGTAAAGACCAAAAATACAAGTTACAAATATTAAAGTTGGATTTGTGGATATCAAAACACATGTACAAACCAATGACTATTTTCTAGACCTTCTGTGCATTTGTGAATATTAATGAGACAAAAGTAACAAAATACGATACTGACTTCGATACCATTTAAATAGGGATGCACCGATACCGATACTGTAATCAAATATCTGCTGCCGAGCCAGGGAAGTTTTCTGGGTGGGGTTATCGGCTTCACGATATTGGTTAAGTGGGTATCCTGGTTGGACTCTTTGCTGGGCAAGGACGTCTCATGATGTTTGGACTGTTCAGTTATTGCAGGATAACAACTGTTACATAACACAATTAGAAAAAGTGTTTTGAGAAAAAAAAAATTCAACCCCTACACTTGTAATATTAATATCGGCAGATACTTAAAGTTATAATATCGATTTGAACTGAATCAAAGCTGGATCGGTGCATCCATTGAAGGTGCATTTAACTGTAACTTTTCTGGTGGAGGGTTTGTCAAATGCTTTTCTCCATGGAGATGTTATTGCTTTGTCTGGAATGTTCCACAGTGGCATTACACCTTTCTATCTTCATGGAGACCAAACCAGACCAAGTTACAGGTCAGATCTCTGGAGAGGCCACCCCGCTCAAGGTATTTTTGAGCTATAAAATCACCTGGAATTGAATAAATGTAAAGTAGAGCTGTTTAATGTCACACTGTGGAACATCCCAGGCAGAGCAATGACATATCTATAGAAATAAGAAGATGACAGACCACCAACCGAAAAGTTAGTGCTGCAAAACAACATTTATTTCCTTTAAACAAACTGAGCCAAATATGCAGCTTTCATTTATCCCTCGAGTAACTGCAGAAGAGTTTTATGTAAATAGAAACTCAGACATTATGAGACTTTTAGGACCCATAAAAAAATTCCGATTATATGTCTAACCAGGATAACAGCTCCACCAATATTTTAAAGCCAACATCTGATAAAGCAAATTTACTGGATATTACTAGTTCAAGGAAATATTAAGAAACAAACTCTCTCAGAACAAAGTACAAAGGCTCCACACTCTGCTCCAGAAATCTTCATGCTTCTACACTGGCTGGTCACTTTTCTGGTGGGGGGTCCATCACCTGCTTGATTCCATAGAGATGTCACTTCTGGAATGTTCCACAGTGTGACATTAAACAGCTCAATCTTATGTTTATTCAATTACAGGTGTTTTTAGAGCTCAAAAATGCATAGAAAAACAAACATTCTGACTGTGAGCGGGGTCGCCTCTCCACAGATCTGACCTGGAACTTGGTCTGGTTTGGTGTCCATGACGATAGAAAGGTTTAATGCTGTACTCCATCTGGATCACGTCAGAAGGGCAACCCAATGAGCATGAACGACGACGAAGAATAAATGTTTACATGATCGAGAAATACATTCAGCTTTAAAATCGAAATAATTCTGAAGTAAGTGGGTGGGTTAAATTTAAAGGGGAACTCGGACACGTTTGAGGCTAAAGTCCGTTGCTAGAGGTGGTGGAATTCTGTCAGAAGCCAAAAAACAGCACAGTTTCCTCGGTGGAGATCTCAATGTGGCAGTGAGTCTGTCAAGGCAACAAACTAGTGTAGTGATGGGGGCAAGTTCTTAACTTCCACGTAAAAAGTCAATTTGCTTCAGCCTGAAGAAGCTTAACACCACTTTAACCCATCTTACAACAGCCACGAGTCTAACAAACAAAACGCTCTGCCTGGTTCATTAATAAGTGTCTGAAAACTTTAGAAAACAACTTTATAAGCACCTTACACTTCCCTCTGTTGATTTCCCACTGCACAGGTCAAAGCCCAAAAGACTCGATTGTCGACTCCAGCAGCAGCGAGAGGCTCGAGCCGCCAGAAGCAACAAGTGAGGATCAACTACTGACGGTGAAGAAGAAGAGAAACTGAAAGTTGTGTAAAGAAAATGGTTCGAGAATGTATTTTTTCCGCATTTTTCAAAAAACCTAATTCACTGGTAAATAAATGGGATTAGAAACGACATTGGCGATCGAGTCTTTTGGGCTTTGGCCTGTGCAGTGGGAAATCAACAGAGGAGTTCCTCTTTAATTCCGTATAATCATTTCCATTAAGAATTTACATGGTCTTTTTAAAGTGTAATTAATTTTTATTCAGAATGAAAGCTCTCAAGTAAACATGGCAAACCTGAAATCCTTATACAAAAGAAAGACACCAGCAACCAATTAATCGACTAAATCCTGAAAAGTCTACAGTCCCGGGGTCTCTGTCCACCACCTCCTAAAGAGACAGCATTATAGACATTTCTATTTAACTTCACTGACCCGTTTGAGCGTTTTCCATTCATCACTATGACAACAGCATAATAACGCAGCGACGGGTGCAGATGAAGTGTGTTTTTGCATCGCTCTCTGTTACTTAACCATTCCGCTGATATCTTCCTATCTTCCGGAGATTGTCAGACAGACTAGTAGGAAGCAGAGCCGTATCGGAATACAAAACAGACGCTGATCTCTCCGAAGGAAAAATGCTTCTGCTGCTTTTTGGATTATTACAGAACACTAAGCCTATAAGAAATCGCCCTGTTTGCGGAGACAGGCTTTCGTTTGAATGCTAATAGAGGGACACGCGAGGTTCGTCTGCTCTGTTTACTGTCAGATTACACATGCACACAGCAGAGGATGTGGTGCACTGGCGAACAGGACAAATGCATATTGAGGAGGCTTTGTTAGCAAATTACAAGCATGTAAACAGCATGGAAAAAACAAAGAAAGTACCTGGAGTTGTGTTTTGTTTCGTTCACACATGTTTAGACTGCAAATTTCTCTGATCTGGCCAAGATTTTCAAACTTATATCAGTTTATTCATCTTGTTTTCAGACTTATTATCTACTTACTTGTTCTAAGACTGCTTCATTCTTGTCTAGAGGTCGTTTATTTGAAGAGAACTTGTCGAGTAAATGATCTTGCTGCATGGACAGATCATTTCACTAGTTTTAAGTCATTTTCTCTTAGATTTAACGCTCATAGACCGACAGGAGGTCCCGCGTTTCCCAGTTTCCATGCGCAACTTCTCATTACCGTACCTCCAGAACTACATGCGCTATTGAAAAAATTCCAACATTTCCTGAAAGCAGAGAAGTTGCGCTTTCTACCCATATAAAGGTTATTACGGTAAATTTCTGCAGCACCCACCACAGAGCCTGAAGTATCGAGTGCAGAGTGGCGGAGATTTGGAAAGAGCGGCGGTAGTTCACGAATGGTTTTCCGGTGCTTTTTCATTTTATTTGTGTGTTTTTCTTCCCTTTCAACTGTTCTTACACATACATGTGTAAGAACATGTACAGTAATGTTGAACAACTGCCACATATTGAAAGCTGAACTCATCCTGGTAAAACAGGCAAAAGCACTGACTCTTGGGACATTTTCTGACAAGTCAAAGAAACACAAAATCCCGGCGGGATTTTGATGCATGGAAGTAATAGGGCTAAAAGGGTTAAGTGTTTCTGTCTTAAATTTTGACCATGCTTTTGTGAGGTCTAACACACAAACCCTGCATATTTAGACTCAGTTCCGCATTGCTCCACTGTGTTTTAAATGTCATACCCCTTCACTAGAATCATTTGGATCATTTCAGTTCTGGAATTGCCGATCTCTTACTAAGCAAGAAGTAAAAAGTAGCTGTTGACTTAAAACTACAGCTTCATGACATCACAAGGATGCAACGGAGCATTACAAGCTTTAGACAGACTAAAAATAAAGGATTACTCAAACGTGTGTGAAGGAAACAAAACTCCTGGTGTGTTGTTGAGGAGGTTACAACATGGTTACAACCCCAGTTTAGGGAGAGTGCTATAAATAAAATTATGAAACAAGTTCATAATTAAGGGAAACTGTTGTGCACTCGGCCCATTCTTGACTAACATGTGGGTCAGTATAGTCACATTTTAAGCAGCTTTTTTGTATTTTACCTTAAATGATAATTTATGCCTCTCTTTACTCAAATTGGTCAAAAATAGGGTCACCTGGGGCATTTCTTGTATAAAACTGGGACAAATCAGTGGTTTTGGATAAATCTGCTGGGACAGGGGACACAGGACTCAAAACTTGGACTGTCCCGGCCTGGTCACTCTACTTAAAGCTCAATTTCATGTAATATTGGCCTCGATGAGTCTCATTTGACTGGAGCTGAATACTATGGGTGACGTCATACTCACTCAGTCCACTTCTTTAAACTGTCTATTATCGATATGTACGAGCAAGTCATTCGTACAGATCAATGGCCATGTTTTTTCATTCTGAATTAATAGTTCAGAATTAAAATATTCTCCTTTGAGTTTACATTTACATTATATCGCCTTTATTTAATTTTGCTCAGCGTCTGGGGGTGGGGAAGGGTTCTGATTGGACAGCGACACAAACATATTTACGTCTTTGGGAAGAAAACACACACTTCAGCTGCTCCCGGCTTTTCTGTCATCTCGGTTTGTCATTTTGCCGCCGACACAAACACGATCCAAACTTTTCCCGCAGTCGTTGCGATGATAATGAAGCAGCAGCTGGAGAATTCTGTCCTGCTCACCATACCCAACTTCATCTAATATAGGACCTTTAAAAATGATGGCCATTTCACATAAACAGAGAAATTTGTACAGTTTGTGCTAGAGATGTAAACTGTGAACATCTGTAGCACAAATCTATTTATCTGTGCTCATATCTATATCATGAATCCATTTTTAATTTTAATTGTAAAATCAGTCTGAGTAAACAAGTTCCTTCTGTTTTATTCATGACTATAACATTATTTTTGCTCAGTAGTTCACTAATGCTCGTCGTTGTTCTCCTTTCAGCTTTCGTCTTTCTTCCCTTGATAGTTGTGGATAAATTCTTCATGGCAGAGGTCGCATTAGATTTGATCATTGCCCGTCATTTCATTAAAATTCTGTCATCAACTATTATTATCCGTCATTTTATTTTAAAAGGTTAATGCTGATATAGGCATATATGATAATGATAACACATTTAATAACTCGTGTTTTCAGTGATTCATTGTCATTTTTAATCATTAATTCACACTCCGCTCCCACTGAACACCGTACTCCTGCTTAACCTCCCTGCTGCCTCTAGCGCTGTAACATTAGCCTGGCTGATGTGAATTATTCTCTTTGTGTTAATATTAAGGAATGATTAAACAAGTATGTATATGCTTCTTTCTTATTCTGACTGTATAACCTATGCTCAACTTCAAATGCCATAGGAGCATGTTAACCTTGTGACCCTTGTCTATTTAAATAGATGTGCCGTCTCTGCAAGGGCCTGCTTTATACATGGCCTAGACGTTGGGCTAGATGCTCAATTTCGTGAATTTTACGTAAGCAACAACGATAGAATTACACCTGCATGCATCAACAAGTGTTGTAATCAGCAAGTCCTGCTATAAAAAGGTCTCGCAGAATGGGCTTTGCAGAGACGGGGAAGCAAAGACCCATCATAAAGGCCGGTATCCTGTTGAATCCTGTTGTGGCTAAAATAAAGATCTTCTTAAAACTGCTCTACGACTTCCACGTGTTTGTTTTAAGGTGCCTCAAGGAGTCAGAAGTTTACACTGATCAGCGTTATCAGTTGTTATTGCTTGCCTTTCCTGCACCACATCATTCCCTCTTTTTTCACCTCTTTTATCAATGCTATCACAGTTGTTGTGCTTTTTAAAGAAACTTCAGACATTCAGCTGCCATGACATCTTGCTTTCTCATATGTAGCGATGGGTAAAGCTAGCTAGACGACAAGGTCATGCACGTGAGGCCAAAGAGGCTGTTTATATAAATGAGTCATGTGGTTTTAAGTTTAGTTTCTGTAAGACGTAAACAAATGTGCCAAAGCTGCATTAAACACATTCTAATCTCACACTGATGTGGCTCTGTAGTGGTGATGGTTTATATCAGGGGTGTCCAAACTTTTTTCATCAAGGGCCACGTATTAAAACACAGACCAGCGTGAGGGCCGATTGAGGGTCATAGACTGGTGGTCAAAACAGTGACTAACTCAAATCTGTGCATTTATAACAGGTTTGAATGACCCTCCAGACCTTTGTTCAGGCTTAGACCCTCAAAAGGACACACAAAATTTGCTTAATTAAAGTAGATTTCAAAAACATGCAGTGAAAAGTATGACTTGAGGTAGTTTGGGCCAATTTAGCTGGAAGCCTGAGGGCCAAAACAATTGGTCTGAGGGCCACATTTGGCCCCCGGGCCATAGTTTGGACATGCCTGGTTTATATGTTGTAAAGTTGAGTTTATTTATGCAGATTAATAATAGTAATAATAATGATGATAATTTTAATATACAAATGTTAATGATTAATCAAAATCGATTGTCAATTCTCCCGACAATCTTAATCTTAAATTTAAAAAATGTAATTGAATGCCCATCTCCAGTGTGAACTACTTGAATTTATGGTTTCTCACCCTCAGTGTAATCTGTCAAAATGACAAACGGCCTACAGATTTTCCTCTCAATGTTAAAAAAAAAAATCCGTTAATGCTTCATGGACAGAATATGTGCTTTGTCAAATTTGTTGGTTGAAGATTTGGTGATGGGACAGATTTATGAAGCTTCTGGAAGATACACGAGACATTTCCACAGATATTTTGCCATAGAAAAGCTTTAACCAGAAGTTTACCCGACATCGCGACATTTCCAGTCATTGTGCCAAGGTCTATATGGGCAGTTTGGGTTGAGGAAGGAGCAAAGTGCATCAAAAACTATTAAGGTTTGGAATAAACAGAGGTAACAGAGGTCTGTACATCAAAATCTATAGTATAACAACTGAAACAAGTTCTGTAAACCCCATACAGCGCACACAACAAATATCCATTTATCCATCCACACGAAGAATTCTCATTTTCTCTAACAACGCTTTTATGTACCAGGATTACCCATGTAACTCATCATTTCAGAAGTCCACACCTCACCATCTGAAATCTCATTAACTCCAGTCAAACACTACGACTACCCAACCCTCCGAGCTCCTCCCCTTCCCCTCTGTACGGAACATTACCGATCAATACTGCCGCCGTGCCCTGACGCAACACACCCGGTACTGAAGAATGCCTCTGATAATTGAATCATTTTCGTACATTTGAAAGTGCGCTATCCGAATGGGCCATATCGCCGCTCAGCCAGACCTAATTTAATGCTCCCTGAACAGCTGAAGGAAGCTTGTCCCCTTCGAGAGAGGGAAGCCACAGAGGGGGATTATTGGTATTGCATAATTGATTTCTTTGTGATGGCTTCCGTAGCTTGGGGGGGAGTCTGGGAGCTGGAGGCGGGGTAATGAGGGGGTCTGTAGCGGGGCGTTCGGTGGATGGGGTCAGGGCTATTGACTGGACTCCATGATGTCAGGTGGGGTGACGGAACGTGACAATGGAAGTTTACAGAGACATTATAGAGCTTCTATTGAGGGCTTTAAGTCCTCAAAAACATACCTGGAGTTGTGTTTTGTTTCATTCACACACGTTCGCGCAAGTTTATTATTAGTCTGTTTAAATTCCCAAAGCTCAAAATGCTCTGTTCCACCTTGTGATGTTATATAGTGGTAGTTTTTAAGTTAACAGCTACTGTTTTCACATTTTGTTCAGTACAGATTGGATTCCAGGGGTGAAATAATCTAAATCAGAGGTTTTCAACTGGTGAGGTGTGCCTTCCCTGGGAGGCGCCAAAGAGCCTCTGGAGAGGCGCAACATAAACGTAAAAAAAAAATCACAGTCCACATGTGTACACATCTGCAGCAGTATTGATATCGGTAATTGTACGCACGTGCGTGTGAGTTTTGGCATTGATTACAAATGTTAAACATGTTCTGGTTCGGCCGACTGATGTTCAGTGTTAAAAGTCACCTGAATTAGGCCTGCATGAAGCTGAAAATTGTTAATGAATGAAGTTTTTAAAAAGTATGAAAATACAAAATTAAAAAAAATGTCTTCTCAGTTGTTATTGAAAATAATTGCAGGAAAGCAAAAGCTGCATTTACTTCACAGGCCTGTGTGGGGGAGGACAGGATGGGATTTTGGGGAAGGGGGAGGCTCGGCTGTATTTACCTCCTCTAAAGGGAGGCTCACAGTCACCCAAGTTGAAAACCCCTCATCTAAATGATTGTAGTGATGGTGTATGGAGTTTAAAAGCACAGTGGAGCTCTTCCTGTATTACCACATGACATCACAAAGTGGAACAGAGTGTTTTCTGTTTGAGAGAAGAACTCATCCTAAAATCTGTGTGTTAAACATGTAAATGAAACAAAACACAACTCCAGGACCGTTTGTGATGAGGAAAATTAGAACAGAGATCAGAAAGTGTTTTATGAGCTAATGCTGCTACGTTATGATGTGGGCATTAATTATACATAGAAAATGGAATGATACCAAGAACTGCATAATGCTTGAAATACAGAACATTAATAATATATTGTTTGTGTGTATGGCTTTATATGTCATGGTTGTTCAGGATATAGGCTAGATTATATGGTGAATACATCAAACCCAATCTGCAAACATCACTGGGACAGAGAACAGCAAACATCATCACTGGATTAAAGAGGCAATCGAAATACAGAAACGTGCCCACAGGATGAGAAACTGGGATGAGGAGGCTTTTTTACTCTCACACACCTTTTTTACTGGAAGAAACCTGTATAAATCAGCTGACCGGACACAGCAACATCACTTGACTCTGAGGCAGACGCAGGGAGCAGTCCAAACGGTCAGGTATAAAAACAAACGCTTGGTCTGAAAAAAAAGAACCTAATAACCTGAACCCAAATCAATAATAATAATACATTTTATTTATAATGCACTTTACATTTGACACCAAATCTCAAAGTGCTACAGTGCAAAAAGACTTTAAAAACAGAAGGCAATTAAAAATCAATTTAAAAGCAATAAAACAATAGCAGGTATTAGCTGTAGGCCAGGGTAAAAAGGTAGGTCTTTAGTCCTTTTTTAAAAGCATCCACCGTCTGTGGAGCCCTGAGGTGGTCTGGGAGGGCGTTCCACAGACGGGGAGCAGCCACTGAGAAGGCCCTGTCACCCATGGTCTTGAGCCGTGTCCTGGGCAGGACCAGACGGTGCTGTTGGCCTGACCGGGTCTTAGTGGAGGTGTGTGGTGTGAGCAGTTCAGTGAGGTAAGTGGGGGCCGCACCGTGGAGACAGTGATGGGTGTGCAAGAGGACTTTGTATTGAATACGGAAGTGGATGGGGAGCCAATACAAAAAAACAGATGACTTAAAGGAACACGGTGTAAAAACTGGTTTATAATCCAGAGCTGACGTCCTCACGAAGACCTGAACCAGACACGCTTCTGTGGAGCAGGTTCAAGTGCATTGTGGGAATACAAACTATTTCATTTGAATTCATTATTTCTTATTTAGTTACTGTGAAAATACACAATCACATAGGCTCATATACGGATATTTCTGTGACAAACTGAGCTGTTTTCATCTGTTCTGGATGAATCAGTTTTTGCGTTCTACGGAAATTAAATTTTTGGCCGAGGTGCAGATACAGGGCAAACACCACGAGCTCAGATTAGTTTTCATGTATCAGGAGCTGTGTGGGACTTGTGTTTAGATTTGACGCTGGACCATAAACCTGCCTTAACTTTCTGGAGGTGGCATGTTAAGTGCAACAGAAAGTTAAAACACATCATTCTCCATAAAGAATGATGTGTCCATACTGTGGAATATTAGAGACGAAAGAAGTGCAAACAAACATGCAAAATAGTGGAGCTTTAACCCTCAACTTAAAAGGTGCAATACAAGTATGAACTAACTGGAGGTGGCGTGTCATCTGGAGGATTCAGTGAAATAGAAAGTTAAAAACATACTTCAGAACATTCTTCATGGAGATAGATCAGTTTTATGCCATACTGTGGAAGATTAGCCAATGGAACAACATTTAATCAGGAGGAGGCCCTGCTCCAGGCCAAGTAAGGGTCAGGTTTGTGGAGATGCAAGCCTGCTCAGAGTAAGGGCGCATATTGTTCCACCTTTTTCTGTGCAATAAAAACATGCAGATTTGATTTAGTATAATTATTGGCTAAAAGGCGTTAACATATGTGAACATAAATATTTATTTCCACTGGGACCTTTTCAGCTCCGTAGTATGTTATTAAAGTATGGGGGAAGTAAACTGTACGCCAGGACTGCAATCTGGTTATTACCAACCCAACTGGTGTCCCAATCTTCACAGAGGGGCCCCAGGGCTTTGAGTGAAAGAAGTCCAAATTAAACTGGCACAACTACAATAAAAGGCTCACAGTTGAAATTACGACAATAATATCATCCTTAAATGATTTATTAAGCATTTCATTATTATTTAATTCATTAGACTTGTATTTAAAGGCACCTCCGTGTTTCCATGGAGATGTTATAACGTTGCCTGGAATGTTCTGTGGTATGACTTTAAACATTTGCATGAAGCGTTTATTCATTACAGGTGTTTCTATTAGGGCTGTCGCAATAAGTGCAAAAATGAATCACCGTGGTACTAAGAATCCCACCACGGTGCATGTTGGACCACCGCCACCACCACACATGACCAAAGTTTTGCTCTTCTACTGTGAGCTAATTCATGTTGACGTGGCTCTGAGCAAATGGGTTCAAACACTGAGACCATAGACAGTATAAAGAACATATACAGCACATGTGTCAAACATGCGGCCCGGGGGCCAGATCCGGCCCTCCAAGACCTTTAATCTGGCCCTCGGCTGATTTTTCTATTAAAATACTCAAAATTTTCAGATTTTTCTGTTAATTTTCTGCACCGTTTAGCATAGCAGCGTCTCCGGCGTTTCTGTACGTTGCGACTCCCACCAGAGCAGCACAAATGAAGACTTTCCTCTTTCCAAACGCTCTTAAAGGACGATCGTTTTGACTGTCGACCGTGACCCTCATCAGCAAAATGTCAAAAAATGAGAAAAGCAGATGCTGAGTTCAGGATTTCCCAAGAAAAATAGTCTAATTCTTATTTGTTGACAGAGGTGAATGGGAAATCTGTGCTCAGTGTGTTTGGAACAAGTGGCGTTGCTCGAGGAATATAATCTTAAACACCACTACGAGACACGGAGAAAAATACAATAACTTGAAGAGAGAACTGAGTTTTCTGATCCGGCCCTTTTGGGATCAAAGTAGGTTGCATACGGCCCCCGGACCAAAATGAGTTTGACACCCCTGATATACAGTCTATGATTGGGATCCGACCCGAACCTGCGCTCATTAAAACTCACATAGTTTTAGTAGCATCTGTCTTACGAACACACGGTCGTTTGCGTAACGAATCACCCTTCGTTTTGCTATTTACACTCAAGTGCACTGTTTCAGGCCTGTCTGACATGGCCCACACACCCATAGGATGTACCGCACATGGAAGATTTCAGTGGAGTTTGGGACTAAAGTTTGGGTCTTTGCGTGTGTGATTCGTGACCTGTCGTTCACGCTGGAGCATTGTTTGTGTGGTTTCAATGCAGACCTATGAAACTACAGTATTCACGTGTCTGCTCCGTGTGCACAGGACACCAGGAGCCTTTTTCTTGTCTCTCGTTATTTTCATGAAGTCCAAAAGTCCTGCGCTCTTGTTTGTTAATCACAGTTACAGAACATGATGGGACCTGCCTCACCTGCCCCCGCTTTACCTCTTTTCATTGTGTTATCTGACCCACCCGAACCTAGGAGTAATTCCCTAACTGCGACAGCCCTAGTTTCTATTACTCAAATTAATAAATCCTTCTGTGATGGATCTGAACTATAATGTAGCGTAGTGCTGTAACCTGCTTGTCTTTCTCGTGATAGACAGGTTTAATCTATACCGTGGACCTTTCTAGACAAAGCAATAACATTTCCATGGAGACAACAGATGGAAACGTTCCGCTGTGCACCTTTAACAGAGGCGTATCCAGTAGAACTTGGCCGGTATCTCCAGCACATTCACTGGTGAAAGAGGGCTACGTTGAGGACTTATTGGCTTAGCAGCTCATTGGCATCCAGGTTCCTCTATCACCTGAGCAGCCAGTCCCTTCTACATTCTGTTCAAAACCAGAAGAGTCTAGAACGGGACAACAGAGCGTGGAAAAACCTCCGTCCAAACTCAAGAAGCTCCAACCACAGCCACTCCTTTGTAGCACGTTTCTCGCAACATTCAGAACAAAATATACAACTTCTTTTACCTGAGACCTAATCGTTTGGTGCTTTTGGAACATCCTGAAGACAAAGGCCTCCCAATCGATCTTGCGGCGTCTTCGAGCTCAGTTTGGTAAATGTTGATTTTTGGGGGTGTCCATAAACAAAGAGCTGTGATGGCCTTTAAAGGGCACGGGGCTGAAAAGGTCATGTTACTCTAATCGTTATAACCTGCATAAATACACCAACTCAACCACAGTATGAAAAGAAACTTGGTAATCACATTGGAGACAGGTTAATGGTCAGATCTCTGGAGAAGCGAGTCTGTGCAGAGTAAGAATTTGTGTGTTTTTTTACATATTTTTGAGAACTAAAACACCTATAACTGAACAAACGTAAGAGAGATATGATTAATGAACTACTGTGGAACAATCCAGGCAAAAAAATAACATCTTTAAGTAGTGGAGCCTCCTCTGTAGAAGTTCCAAAATGTCCCTTTAAGCCATGTTAGAATGTTGCTACCACCTCAAAAAGATGTGTTTAGACTAGTTCATGTTTGAGCAACGTGCAAAGCTCAAAATGCTCCGTTTATTTTCGAGTGAACAGCTCCTTTTACCTTTTGTTCAGTAAAAATTGGCAGTTCCAGGGCTGAAATCATCCAAGTGATTCAGAGTTCTGCTAAGTCACTGTCTCGAGTCTGTCTGAAGGGAGGAAATACTGAAACTAACACACCCTAGCTGTTTACAATAAAAAGTATCCGTTATTAAAGTGAGTTAAATTACCTTAGGCGTGAACTATCAGATTTCATGACCTGTAGAACTGAAATGAAGACGAGCAGTGTACACTTATTAAAGATATGGTGGATTATTTCATTTATTTTGCTCTATTTAGTTTGTTCGTTTTTGCTTGTTTGTATTTAGTTTAGTTAGTTAGTTTGCATAGTTTGTTTAACGCAGTGCTTCTCATTTATTTTGAGAAGAAGAGAACATTTCATGCCCCCCACTCTACAGAACCACTACTGAACGCTCTTGCCTTCAGTCACGCACATACAAGAGCAAACGTCTTAGTCGTGTCTCCAAAGCGACTCCCGGCCGACACTCGCAGCCTGTGTCCGAGTGTATTCCACGCTGCGCTCACCTGCTCTCTCAGTTTAACTTTGACTCACAAAAGCTGAAGCTACAGCTGTTTACGCCATGATCTTCTCTTGGCACCATTGGCACCACTATCTAAATCACGTGTGTCAAACATGCGGCCCGGGGGCCAGATCCAGCCCTCCAAGACCTTTAATCTGGCCCTCGGCTGATTTTTCTATTAAAATACTTAAAATTTTCAGATTTTTATGTTAATTTTCTGCACCGTTTAGCATAGCAGCGTCTCCGGCGTTTCTGTACGTTGCGACTCCCACCAGAGCAGCACAAATGAAGACTTTCCTCTTTCCAAACGCTCTTAAAGGACGATCGTTTTGACTGTCGACCGTGACCCTCATCAGCAAAATGTCAAAAAATGAGAAAAGCAGATGCTGAGTTCAGGATTTCCCAAGAAAAATAGTCTAATTCTTATTTGTTGACAGAGGTGAATGGGAAATCTGTGCTCAGTGTGTTTGGAACAAGTGGCGTTGCTCGAGGAATATAATCTTAAACACCACTACGAGACACGGAGAAAAATACAATAACTTGAAGAGAGAACTGAGTTTTCTGATCCGGCCCTTTTGGGATCAAAGTAGGTTGCATACGGCCCCCGGACCAAAATGAGTTTGACACCCCTGATCTAAATTGTGGCATATTTCTGTCTTACTGGAGTCTTCTGGCCTTCATAGTCTCTCCACACTTGCTTTATAAACCTCCTCAAGTCAAGGGGCCTGAACACTCAAAGATCAGACTATGTTTCTCTTTTGAAATCACACTATGTTGTCTTTTCAAATCCCTCGGGGCCTGTATTATTGATGGTAAATACATTTCTGCTTAAAACATCCATTGGGTCTCCAGCCTTTTACTTCCACCCTTTCTTGGACAAGCTGAAAACTTCTACAATACCCTGCATTACGGGGGCTCCTGTGTCCTTGAACCTTGAACCATATTTCCTCATCTTAGCTATCGGGAGACTGTCGTTTGTTTCATTATCTCCGCCTTTCTTTTCATCCCCGTTAAATATGTTTCCATGGTGTCTCTTGAGGGTTTGTCCACCGCACTTCCTGCTCTTTGAGAAGGACTGGTTTAACGTCACTTTATTATCACTGTTATTATTTTCTGTATTCTAATTTGGCCTCTTGTTACTTTGATTAGTTGATCCCGGCCTTTTGTTAACTATTATTTGCCTAATTTGGGCTTTTGTTAAATGACCTTTTTGGACTTTATTTCACTTTAACAGATTTTTATGCCTTTTTGGTTGTCCAGTGCACTACGAAATCTCTCCGTTATCTTATTATGAGAAAGATTTCACACCTAACAAATTGGATGTCAGGTTTAAAGAGTGGGCTTCACAAGGGTTAACTGCATACGGTACCCTCACACACCAAGGGAAAATTTCAAAATCTAACTCTGAAAACAGGGCATGGTTTGAATAGTAGGGACTTTTTTTTTTTTTTAGATTTCTCCAAATTAGAGATTTCATTGAAAAATTATTGAAGACTACCAAAGAAAAATATCTAAATGATTTCCTGATGAAGGTGTTTGTGGATGCATACACTGTAAATAACCACCAAAAGATTATTTCAAGACTATATAGAGGACTGCAAGAAACAAAAGGAATATTACATCACGTTGAACAAAAATGGGAAAAGGAAGGACATCTAACAATATCTGATCAGGAATGGAAAATCTTCTGCAAGACACAATGGAAAACTACTAACTCATAATATGGAGAGAGTTCTGCTGGAAGAATTTGGTGAGGTTTTTCAAAACACCAGTCCAGGAAAGACATTACATCAAATGGTCAAACTGTTGGAGGCGATGTGGTCGACTGGAGGTAAATCATTGCCACATATTTTGGACATGCCCTCATATTGTTCCATTTTGGAGAGAAATTCATAAATTTTTAGAAACTGTGTTTTGTATTAACACCATTTTGACTCGAAATTGTGACATAAAGTTAAATGCCTGTTCCAAATTTTGAATGCAGCTATAACCAGGAAATGGCTTAACTCATAAATACTTTAGATCACATGTGTCAAACATGCGGCCCGGGGGCCAGATCCGGCCCTCCAAGACCTTTAATCTGGCCCTCGGCTGATTTTTCTATTAAAATACTGAACATTTTCAGATGTTTCTGTTAATTTTCTGCACCGTTTAGCATAGCAGCGTCTCCGGCGTTTCTGTACGTTGCGACTCCCACCAGAGCAGCACAAATGAAGACTTTCCTCTTTCCAAACGCTCTTAAAGGATGATCGTTTTGACTGTCGACCGTGACCCTCATCAGCAAAATGTCAAAAAATGAGAAAAGCAGATGCTGAGTTCAGGATTTCCCAAGAAAAATAGTCTAATTCTTATTTGTTGACAGAGGTGAATGGGAAATCTGTGCTCAGTGTGTTTGGAACAAGTGGCGTTGCTCGAGGAATATAATCTTAAACACCACTACGAGACACGGAGAAAAATACAATAACTTGAAGAGAGAACTGAGTTTTCTGATCCGGCCCTTTTGGGATCAAAGTAGGTTACATACGGCCCCCGGACCAAAATGAGTTTGACACCCCTGCTTTAGATGATTTAGATTGTTTATGATATTTTTAAGATGGAGAGAATCACTTTTAGTATAAGGTTACAACAAGACAAATTTAAGACTAAATGGAAATGCTCAAAACTGTTAGACCAGATTTTGTTTGACCCTTTACTCAGCTTCTGTTGCAGTTGGTGGAAATGACATTTCATGTGGTCGCACCGAGGCGGCGCACCCCTCATGTTGTATTGCATTTGTTCTTTTTCATATTACTTAAAACATGAAAAATAACAAATTCCAAAAAAAGAGAAAAATACAAGAATGCAATGAAGCGTGTTTGGCTGTCGCTAATAGGAGTGAGATCACCAGTTATGGGCTTGAACAGTTTCATTGGCATTTTATACGAGAGTCTGACACAGTTGTTTCTTTATTTCTTTACATTTTGAATACCTAAACTATTGGTGTATTATCGTGGTTCAGCTCTTTGGTGAGCTTTGGCTGTTTTCAATGAACTCAGGCGTCAATACTCGTCACTGAAACAATCACACCCTGCTTGCTTAGAGTGAAGTTAGCTCCATTCTTCAGACAGATATAACGCAGTCAGAACTGAAGCCTTTTGGACGGGCGGAGAAACGGTTTCACTCTTAATGACTTTGATCCAGTCGACAGAATTCAATTTTCTTTTGTGATTTATTTTTGCCGTACGACTGCACAAAAGGCGCAGCGTTTAAGGGGCTCATCTGCTCCATTAGATATGCCATTCATTTATAATTATCCAGACTTTAAACTCTTCACTTCGGCTCTTATGGTGGAATATGCTCCTGCCACTTCCAAACCAACTGCACTGTTTTAGTAGGGAAAGGCTCTGTATGTGCATTTGGAGTTTGTTTTTTTGTTTTGTCTTCCATTTTGGTGTGTTTGCTCTCTCAATGTATAAGATTTCATACGGAAAAAAACAGCATTGTGGAATTTATCCCTATAATTCAATTCGATTCAATTCAATTTCCTTTATTGTCACATGTGCATATACATACAAAATATATATAGCACAGATGAAATTGCTGTCCTCTCCCCCCTCAGTGCAAACATTAAAAACATTCCAATAAAAAAATTCAAGTATAAAACAAATGTGCAAACAACAAAAATGTGCAAACAGACAGAAATGTGCAAACAGGACAGAAGTGCGCAAACAAGACAAAAATGTGCAAACACTCAAGTAACCAAAGTAAACAGACACAATAGACAAAACAATATTTACAGATAAAAAGTGAGGTAGTGCTAAAATGTATGAATAACAGTCACTGATTGTCCATATAATGTAAAAAAGTGAGGTAGTGCATCAGAGTTCGCAGTGTTCTTAGTAGGTGACAGGGGGCCGAGGGGGGCCAGAGGGGAAAAGTGGGGGTAGGGCAGGGAGAGAGTTAAGTCCTCTGACAGCCTGGTGGAAGAAACTGTCCCGGAGCCTGCTGGTTCTAGCCTGGAGGCTCCGCAGTCTCCTCCCTGATGGCAGCGGGCTGAAGAGGCTGTGAGATGGGTGGGTGGGGTCACCTGCAATCCTGATGGCTTTGCGGGTGAGGCGGGAGTGATAAATGTCCTGTAGAGGAGGGAGAGGGACACCGATGATAAGTTACTGCTGGGTTTCAGATGACATCACACCATTCTATAGGCTAATATTAGGTAATACAAATGGGGGCAGCTAACATGAATATTGTTCAACTGTTGATTTTGTTATATAGCATGGTCTTGGGTCTAGTCAGTAATAGAAATGATTACGTCCCATATTTACAAATTTATTTTTCTGATATTTCATGGGAAAGTCCAGTGTAATCAGTAGGGAAATCTGGCTCTTGCCCCTCACGTGGAAGCATAACATCGTCACTTTTTAGAATCTGAAAACCACCAATCATTTCATTTTTAATTTTTAATGTGCTTCCATACGTTCATGCGGGACACTGTAACTCAAAGGGATTTTTCTCCCATATAGACAGATCATTCTTTAAAGTGGCACCTACATACTCCAAACTTTACAATCTATTTATTTCTGGCAGATTTTGCATAAGGATTTGTTTTGATATTGAATTCTCAAATACCTAATACCTTAAGAGTTACAAATTCCCTATGGCATTGTAAAAATCTACACTTTAAGTATCTGCCTGTTCAGAGGTGGGACTTGTGAGTCGTGACTTGGACTTGAGTCAGACTTGAGTCACTGTTTTTAGGACTTGAGACTTAACTTAATAAAATGGACTGAGACGTGGGACTTGACTCGGACTTAAGGCCTGTGACTTGTTTTTCAGAAAATACTTTTCTCTTTACAGTTGATACATGCGGTGCTGAATTTAAAGGAACAAACTGGAACATGTCCCTCCCACTTCTGTTTGTTACTGAACTGAAGTGGGAGGGAACTGAAGTACTGTGAGATGGTGCCAAATGTACTACAGTAATATACAATAATATACCATACAATACAGTAATATACAATAATATACCGTACAATACAATAATATACAATAATATACAGTACAATACAGTAATATACCGTATAATACAGTAATATACAATAATATACAGTACAATACAGTAATATACAATAATATACAGTACAATACAGTAATATAAAGTATAACACAATAATATACAATATTATACAGTACAATACAGTAATATACAATAATATTCAGTAATATACAGTACAATACAGTAATATAAAGTATAATACAATAATATACAGTACAATACAGTAATATACCGTACAATACAGTAAAATACAATAATATACAGTACAATACAGTAATATACAGTATAATACAGTAATATACAATAATATACAGTATAATACAGTTATATACAGTATAATACAGTAATATACAGTATAATACAGTAATATACAGTACAATACAGTAATACACAGTATAATACAGTAATATACAATAATATACAGTATAATACAGTAATATACAGTATAATACAGTAATATACAGTATAATACAGTTATATACAGTATAATACAGTTATATACAGTATAATACAGTAATATACAGTATAATACAGTTATATACAGTACAATACAGTAATATACAGTATAATACAGTAATATACAATAATATACAGTATAATACAGTTATATACAGTATAATACAGTAATATACAGTATAATACAGTAATATACAGTATAATAGTTATATACAGTATAATACAGTAATATACAATAATATACAGTATAATACAGTAATATACAGTATAATACAGTTATATACAGTATAATACAGTTATATACAGTATAATACAGTAATATACAATAATATACAGTATAATACAGTAATATACAGTATAATACAGTTATATACAGTATAATACAGTAATATACAGTATAATACAGTAATATACAATAATATACAGTATAATACAGTTATATACAGTATAATACAGTAATATACAGTATAATACAGTAATATACAGTATAATAGTTATATACAGTATAATACAGTAATATACAGTATAATACAGTAATATACAGTATAATACAGTTATATACAGTATAATACAGTAATATACAGTATAATACAGTAATATACAGTATAATAGTTATATACAGTATAATACAGTAATATACAGTATAATAGTTATATACAGTATAATACAGTTATATACAGTATAATACAGTTATATACAGTATAATACAGTTATATACAGTATAATACAGTAATATACAATAATATACAGTATAATACAGTAATATACAGTATAATACAGTAATATACAGTATAATACAGTTATATACAGTATAATACAGTTATATACAGTACAATACAGTAATATACAGTATAATACAGTTATATACAGTACAATACAGTACAATAAACTACACTACAGTAAAACAGAGGGAACTACAGAGAACATGATCCTTCATGACAAAATAATTATTTAACACTTGAACTCTGAATTCTTTCTGTTTTGCCTGTAATGATTCACACTAAGATCTTGACAAGACATTTCAAAATGAAAAATTAGAATTTCTACAACTCGTATATAAATACTCATATATAAATATACCAGGACTTTTTAAGTACAATTTAGTTTAAAATTCATATAAATTGCAAAAATCTATAAGCTATATTTGGTTCTTTTGTTTAAAGACTTGAAATGACTTGTCTGTCTTTGACTTGAGACTGGACTCAGACTTCAGGTCAGAGACTTGAGATTTACTTGAGACTTGCAAAACAAAGACTTGATCCCACCTCCCTGATATCACCTGATCCCAGGGCAGAGACTGGATCCTTTTTTATCTTATGCTGTTTGCTTAGACTTAAACTTACACAAACTTTATTGATCCACAAAGAAATTATTTGGACACAGGAGCTCACACAATATAATATAATAAAAACAAAGAACAAATATTTAAATGGTAATAAATTCTAAATAAGTAACAGAAAAGAGCAAGAGACTGGTGTAAAATAAAGCATAATTATGTAAATGTGTGGGCACAAGTCAAAATAAAAGTAAAAAGTAGTAGTAGTAATAAACTCAAAAACAATATGATTGACAGGACACAGGGTTATCTGCTGGAGGGAATAATATTCACAAATATATTTTGTGATTATAGAACAGCTTTGTAAAATAATGTTATGAGATGTTTGGGGGCCAGTAAATCATCAATTTATGGACCAAAAATGGGATATCGACTGAACCGATATCTTGGAAGCCGATGTCCGATCTGCCAAACTTTTCAGTATTGGCACTAATATCGCATAGCAGAACCGTATCGGTGCATCCCTGCGGTAAATACCCCTGCCCCACTCCACAGTGTTAGTGTTAGAGGTGTTCTGAACAAGATGTTTTGGCTTCTGATACGATTTTTTTAAGGAGTGCTCTTTCCGATACTGATCTGATACCTTTTTGTGTAGTGTTGTGAGGGAAGTTCGTACCTTGGCTTCACAAAGTTCATTAGACAAAAGACGTTGTTTTCCACGACGGACAGCGGTTGGTCTTCTAAGGCGATGAATTTGACAATCCTCTGTGTTATTTTCTTGGACTTCGCCATTTCGACATAGTTTTTTCTTCTTTGAAACGCCTCCTCCAGTGTTTGCTGCTGTGGCTTTGCCTCTTTGTACTTGTAAACCTCAAACTCGTCAGGGTGATTCTTTTGTGCTGAATCAAATTGGTAGTGTTAAAGTGGCTCTGCTGGTTCCTCCGCAAGAAACAGTTTTTTGGAGCGATTGTGTCACTGTTTGACTCTCGTTTTGTTGTAGTGAAAAGTCCCACACAGCGACATGGCGGCGTTTTGATTTACAGCTGCCGTAAAGCGATGCCACAAAAACATGTGAAACTGGATCAGTCTGATCACGTGACTGAATCCAATACCATCTGATACTCATAAAAGAGCCAGATTGGGAGCTGATACCGATACTGAATACCGGATCAGGACATCCTTAGTGAGTATTATTTCATTTAATTTATCCATCCATCCATCCATCTTCTTCCGGTTTATCCGGCTGGGTCATGGGGGCAGCTTGTTGCCCAATCCTCATAGCACCTGACCCCCCCCCATGAACCCCTCTGTGAGTGGAGCCCACAGGAGTCATTTCATTTACATTTTCATTAAGTTAAATTACAATTACACATATTACACATATACAATACACATAGTTTAATGTAATTCCATTATTTAGACTTATATTTTGTAATTTAGGTGCACACATTTTGGCCAGATGGAGGACCATCAAGAAGTCGATCCTTGGCAGAAACCTCCCCTCCAAACCAAGGGGGAGTATTATTTAATTAGTTTGTTTTGCTTAGTTAGTTTGTCTAGTTTGCTGAACGCCACTTTCAGGGACGTGCACAGGGGGGTTGTTCTGGTTGTCCTGGCAACTGCGAATATGGCCTCCTCGACTGAAGTTGCCCTTCCGAGGGATAATAATAATGATAATAATAATAATAACAATAATAATAATAATAATAATAATAATAATAATAATAATAATAATAATAATAATAATCTTGTAAAAAAATTTCAATCGTTTTAAGGCACCGCGTGAGTGCGAGTCTGGAGGGAGGGGGTCAGTTCTGTTTACAGAGCCACAGAGCTGCATGCGACCAGCACCTGAGCCTGCGCACGCAAAGTAAAAAGAGATTACCCACAAGCCCCGGACCCACAAGCCCCGGACCCACCAAGCTAGCCCCGGTCTGCGGCGCCGCAATGCCAAAAGTTAATTTTTTTCAACTTCTGACACCAACACCTGAACGCTGAAAACCGCCGCCTGGACGGTTGACGGTTTGACCATCTGCCTTGAATTTGTTGGAAAAGGTGAGATTGAGATGCATAACAAACGATCACATCAAGTTTTATGAAAAATGTGAATAAATCCAGGTTCAGTTTTTGCCACATTTAACCTAAATAATCAGAGCTGAGCTCACAGACACCAGCCCCTTATTCCTCCAGACAGGACAGGCTCATTTCATGGAGGCAAACTCAGCTACATGTTTTCTGATGGTTTCTCATTCTAACATTTCATTTTAGCAATGAATTATGGAAGTAATGCACACAATGATTTCATTCTAAATGGTTAATATCACTGTTAAGATATTGTGTTACATGAAGCAGAAATGCCCACTGAAAAGAGGTGCATTCAAGAAAGAGAGAAACAATTAAAAGAGGGTTGGCTATGAAGCAGGTGAGATAAATACTTTGTAGTCGTAGTAGTAATAGTATGTATAGTAGTAGTAGTAGTTGTAGTAGTAGTACTGGTAGTAGTTGTCGTAGTATGTAATAAGTAGTAGGTCTATTTAAGGTGACTGAGTGTGATGGGGTTTTTACGGCCACAGGGATCCTCGGTGACACCGAGGCGTATGACTATAATTGACAGTTTTTACGGCACACCTTGGAGCTGGTGTCACCGTTATACGATGGCCTGGTGACTTCTTTGCCTTTACCTTGTCGGCACGATTCCTGCCGCTTCGTCCCCGGCCTTTTTTCGCCCCTTTTCCTCTTACACCGCAGCAGCTACGATGACATTGCTGCTTCCTCCAAATTGCCAAACTGAAGTATTATTCTACCGAGTTTGCCTCTGCTATTTTACCACAGAAAGTTAAAATTTTAAGTCATATTGTTTATCCTTTCACTGCACCAAAGCCATGGTGACGAATAATGTGTTCAAAGAGTGACTGAAGGAAACCACGATCGGCTACAGAAAAACAAAACTAAACAGGCAAAGAATAAAAAAGTTCAGCATCATCACTCACATCTTCTTCCTTGATTTGTTTTAGACTCAGCGTTTATTTGGAACTGGTGGTTATTTATCCAAATATGCACCTGCACCAGTGTAATTCCTCCTTCTTGTGTTCAGTTTAGTTGGTCTTCCTGTATTTAAACACCTTATTCCTTTGTCTGGTTAACCCAAGCTGTGCCGGCTTTTTGTTCAATATTATTTGCCTAATTTGACTCCTGTGGGCTCCACTCACAGAGGGGTTCATCGGGGTCTGGGCAGAGGACTGGGCGGTGAACAGCTGCCCCTGTGACCCAGCCGGATAAAGCGGGAGAAGATGGATGGATGCCTAATTTGAGTTTTTGTTAAATCACTTTTTTTTTGGAGATAAGGCTTGCACCATCAGTATCATCTTTTAAATCACTTCTTACGACTCATTTTTATTGGTTGCCCTTCCTTTAATTGGTTTTATCTTAATTTTATTCCTATTCCTATTTCTTTTTATTTATTTATCATAATTTATTGGATTTTTTTGCATTATTGACTGTTTTAGTATGCCTTCTGTGTGCTATTTTTATGCTTTTCGTATTGTTCCTTGCTACTTGTACAACACTTGCTTTATAAATAAAGATTTATTGTCATCATTATTATTATTATTAAACTGATTTTTATAGCCTTGTCTTTGCCTTTGTGTTTGGCCCACTACAATCTATCTGTATTAAATGCGATTGGCCTGTAGAACGTTCTCGTGTCATCTGAAACCTCGTAATTAATTGGCTGAAAATAAACGGCGACGGTCACTCTGTGCATGCACTCCGGCATGTGACAGTGGAACAGGAGATATAATTCCACAGTGTCACTCCGTCATGACTGATCGTTCCGGTGTAAGTGAGTGCATAATCAAATGAAGACATTCCCATAATGCAATCGGGCATTTGTGTATGGTCGTGATGTGATTTGCGTGACAGGCAGATTTATGGAGGTGTGAGTTATGATCCGCTCGTCTGTTGTGTTTGCCTCCGGACGACATCCTGAGTCATAACGAGAAATGATGACGCTCCACATCCATCTTCAGGATTCATACTTCTGACAGACGCCGTGTGCTAGAGCTGATCTGTACCAGGGGCTTACAATGGAGTGAGCTACAACTACAGGCTGCTCATCAAAGTGGGACTGAGCACTAAATCACGAGTAAACTGTGTGGTAGAACGGCATAATCTGATGCATTTTGGGATGGGTGTGCATTTTTGCTACTGATTTTTGCTACTGACAGCTATAGATATATGCAGGTGTGGAGAAAATACTGTAAACTAGGAATGCTTTCAAAAATGGAAGTGTTCATCTGTTAGAATAAAATGCTCATAATGATGAAGTTATTAAAAATGTACATCAAGCTAAAAGTAGTCTCAATGATATAAACCAGGCTCCTTTGGCATGAAAGAGCCTTTGTTAAAGAGGTTGTGAGGTACGCAGCACTATCTCTGCTAAAAAACCAGATGCGTGACCTCTTTTGAACTCTACTTCAGGGGACAGAAAGGTTCCCAGACCATATTTCTGTGCTTATCTGATGAAATGTAAACCTAGCCATGATATACTTTGACCATGTTGTCTATTGTAAACCTAACACTGACATGATGTATTGTAACGACACAATAAAAACCGTGCCAAGGGAGGCGGAGCTTTGGGAGAGAAGCGTGGACGAGCCTAGAGAAGCGCACGTCTGGTCTCCCCCGTGCACGTAAAAGAGAACTGGCTCAGGTGATTTAATCCTCAATTGTGGTAGGAGACTGGCATTTATATAAAACTGTTGGATATTTGGCTGCTTGTGATCTATCTTATAACATCATCTAAATCAAGTCAATATTTGGTGTGAGCTTTGCCTTCAGAAGAGCACACACTCCATGATGCTGAGGTCAGGGCTCTGTGGGGTCAGACCATCACCAACACAACTTCTTTACGGTCAAGAGAGTTCTGAAGGACTTTGGCTTTTTCTTTTGTTCGCTCACTTTGCATTTTGTAAACTGATAAAACAATCATTATTTATATTTTTGAAACCATAAAAAACGTTTCCACCATCTTGTATGCGTGTACATGAAGGCATTTATCTGTCTGTGCTTATTTACTTAAGTTCCTTAAAAAAAGTTTCTTAAAACTTTAATAAATCAATAAAAAACAGTGGAATAAACAAAAAGAATAGCATTATCGACTGTTCCTAGTCAATTTTTGTAATTTAAGTTCAAACTAGGTCAATATAAGCCTGTGCTGCCGTTAGTGGCCTCTGTCAGTTCCAGTACTTGGTAACATCACACATGACTGTCCTGATTACAGCCGGGTGTCAGCCATAAGTTCCTGGGTGTGCAGATCAGTGAGGACCTGACCTGGAGCCTAAGCACCTCCATTATAAAGCGTGCGGTGAACAATAATCTCATTCTATTCATTTCAGACTTCATGCTGCTACAGCTAAAGTGCAAAATGTTCTGTTCAGTAACTTTAAATGATACAAACTCCAGCTGCAGCCCTGACAATGAACGGTGCTCTGTTTCTAAGGGATAAATTCCGGGATCTTCCCAGGGTAACTCAGCTAAAGAATAACATTTACAGTTGTGCTCATAAGTTTCCATCTCCTGGCAGAATTGATGATTTCTTGGTCCAGAAGCTGCACATGGGACGTACTTGGATATTCCAACATGATAATGATCCAAAACACAAAGTGGAGCTGTCACTGGCTCCAGCAGAATAAAGTGAAGGTTCTGGAGTGTTCATCTCTTCTGACCTCAGTATCACTGAGCCTCTGGGCAGATTCAAGCTGCAGTTCAGACAAGAGCCCAAGAATTTACAGGAACTGGAGCCTTTTGCCAAGAAGAATGAGCAGCTTCACCATCAGACAAAAAAAACACATCCACAACTATCACAAAAGACTCCAGCTGTCACTGGGTCATTTGTGTAGTTTCTGTTTTATTATTATTTAAAAAGAGGAAATTCAGTTGTTTGATAATAAATGGCTTCACCCAAGCACTAACCATAAATGAAAGAAAAGTTTTTGTGTTATCTTTAATATTCTCAGAAAGATGGACAAGAAATCATAAATTCTGTCAGGGTATGTAAACTTTTGAGCACAACTGTAGAATAAATCTGTGTTTTTCCCAGACTTATGTATCAGCTAAAAAGATAACATTTCTAATTAGAATATACAAAGGTTTGTTAGACACTGGACTCTCAGACTCGCTCAGACCATCACAAACCTCAGTAGATTCTGTAGACTCTCTGACATGTTGCCTGTTTGTCCCTGATGCCTTGAATCCTGCTGTGACATCATGGTTCTGTAAGGACGATCTCCGTGCCTCGGCGCTTTTTTCTTTTTTCATTTTTGCTAAGATTTTGCCAGATTTAATAGAGGTCAACAGTGCCCCGCAGAGACTGAGACTGTGAACACTCCGCCACAGTAGACTCTCCAAGAAGCAGCTGACCATCTTCTACTGGTGCACCATCCAATGCATCTTGACAAACTGCTGCACGTATTAGTACAAAGTCTGCACAGCTGCTCAAAAAACGGACCTGCAGCGAGCGGTGAGAACAGCTTAGAGAGTGGTGAGCTTCTCTCTCCCAGACCTGGCCACCATCTGCTCCACACATCCCTCACACAGGCCTCCAACATCCTGCAGGACCTCACACACCCTGGGAACTGCCTCTTCTGTACTCTCCCCTCAGGAAGCTTCAAACTCCCCTCACAAGCACAAACAGACTGCACAACAGCTGTACTCACGAGCTCCGGGAGCACAGGCACACAAAAGGCCTGAAGGGACAGTAATCTATTTCTTGAATGTTTTTATGGGTATGGATGTGAGAAAGTTTCTATATTTATTCATTTTTACCACTGCAGTTTTGCTCTGTCGAAGTTTCATTGTATTTTGTAGAATGACAATAAAACTAATCTATCTTGGTGTTTCTGGTTACAAACTCCAGGCTTCAGAGGTGGAGTTTGAAGTGTGGAGTAGGGATAGGATGAGATGCAATATCCACAAGACAAAATGAGACAGATTGGGTCCATGAGAACGAGACAAGACAAGAGTTTGACATCATTTTGAAGGTAAATAGTCTGATTTAGTTTCCAAAGTTGGCTTTGGCTTTCATTGAATATTTTTGTTGTCATTCCAGCAGTACTTTTTGGAACAACGGCTTCTCAAAAGATGCAACTCACCACCATTTAATTCTTCACACACCAATCCCACCACTCACCAACCCACACGTTCCTTTCTACGGACGTTGCTGCCGCTGCCTCACAAAATACCATGTCCAAAAACCTTGTCATTCTCCTTCTCAATCTCCTCCTTAAAACAAATAAGCTGTTTGAAGGTTGTTACCTGATAGTGGACCATATACATGTATTTATTTCTAAGATGTATACTTTGTTGATAAATGAATGCCCTAAACCAGCCTTGTATTGATCCAAAGAAAAGTGAGAATCACACTTGAAGACAACATTTGTGTCAAGACAGTTTATCTGTCACCATCAACGTTCAGTATAGACTTATACACTATAATTTCCTTCATCTGTTATATCTAACTCCAGAAAAAAAAAATGAATTTTTCTGATCTGTGTTTCCGATGTGCTGTAGAATTGGGCTCTTTCTTGCATTGCACCTGGATGTCTGTGAAAGGAAAAAGTTTCTGGTTTGACTTTTGCCAAGCCTTATCCACAATCACAAACTTTTTGATACCTCTTGATCCTGAATTTTGCCTTATTGGAAATTTTGAGAAAATTGAGCCATTAAGCAAGTACCAAATCAAATTTTTGGAAATATCATTGGCAGTGGCAAGAAAATGCCTTGCAGTTACATGTAAGTCTGATTCTCCCTCCACTTAACAAGATGGTATTCAGAAATGAACAGCTGTGTGGCTTTGGAAAAGAGCCCTTATAGCCTCAGAAAGGCTCACAACATCTTGTTAGAATAGGGCAGGCTTACTTGGATTATATGAATGTCACTTCATCTGCATCCGGTACAACAGCAACTTTAAAATCCCCAGGTGCTCATTGCTCATGTCCATGTTTAGGCAAATTCCATAAAAACTGAGCACACTCGCTGTGTGTGACTTTGTTGTGTCCTCCAATGCATATTTTGGGGCGTTTAAAGATCACACACAAGGCGCATTTATTTGGAAATGTGAACGACCTTGCAAAAAAAAATCATATTTCACAAAAAAAAAAAAAAGGATTTTACAAGCCCTGCAGTCTGAATGTAGCCCTTGTCCCATCTCTAGTGTGGATACCTGTTAGACCAATCACAGTGTTTCTTATACCTCCTGACCCCGCCCCTCCTCCCCCTCACTCTTCCCTTTGGTCCTCCAGGTTGTGCCCATGTCAGCTGTTTGAAATGTGGATGTGGGAGGAGTCAGCTGTTGTAGTTATGGGACTAAATGCCTAAGCTCCTCCCACAACCACATTTCAAACCGGGCAGTACCTGGAGGCCTAAAGGGAGAGTGACGGTGGAGGGGCGGGGTTTGGCAGACTAAGGAACAGTGTGATTGGTCTAATAGGTATCGACATTTCAAACTCGATATCATAAAGGCCTTGTCCTGTGTGATGTCACATAGTGCTTGAAATGGCAGTGTCCAACGACAGTCTCGCATGACTCTCTCATTTGTGTTGCCAGTTTCATTGCTGAACTCCAGTTGGTTTAAACCTAAAATGTCTCTCTCTGATCTGAATGGTCTCTACCTAAACCCCAGCACATGCACCAGTCCTGAGTCAGTGCTAGTGCGGCTTCTGCAGCTCAGGGAGATAATTCTGGAGGTTCTGAGCTTTCACATGAGGCCTGTGCATAAACTGATAATGAGACAAACTTGGATGTGTACTTAAAGTGGAACTCTGAATTTGAAGCTAAAGTCTGTTACTAGAGGTGGTGGAATTCTGTCAGAAGCCAAAAAATGGCACAGATCAGTGTTTCCTCTGTGGAGATCTCGCTCGTCTAACAAACAAAACGCTCTGCCTGGTTCACTCATTAGTGTCTGGAAACGTTAGAAAACAACTTTATAAGCACCTTACACTTTACTAACCCCTATGAACTGACATCGAGGACCATTACGTCCACCCTCCTGTGGGCTCCACTCACAGAGGGGTTCACCCAGCCGGACAAAGCGGGAGAAGATGGATGGATTCCCACTGCACATGCAAAAACACAAAAAATACATTCCTGAACAATTTTTTTTCAACAACTTTCAGTTTCTCTTCTTCACCGTCAGTAGTTGATCCTCACTTGATGCTTCTGGTGGCTCGAGCCTCTCGCCGCTGCTGGAGTCGACGATCGAGTCTTTTGGTCTTTGGCCTGTGCAGTGGGAAATCAACAGAGGGAAGTGTAAGGTGCTTATGAAGTTGTTTTCTAACGTTTGCAGACACTAGTGAGTGAACCAGGCAGAGTGTTTTGTTTGTTAGACTCATGGCTGTTGTAAGATGGGTTAAAGTGGTGTTAAGCTTCTTCAGTGTGAAGGAAATTGGTGTTTTACGTGGAAGTTAAGAACTTGCCCCCATCACTACACTAGTTTGTTGCCATGACAGACTCACTGCCACAGTGAGATCTGCACCGAGGAAACACTGATCTGTGCCGTTTTTTGGCTTCTGGCAGAATTCCACCACCTCTAGTAATGGACTTTAGCTTCAGACAAGCTACAGACAGTTCTTTTAAAGGTCAAACATTTGATACCTTAAAGAGTGAATCTCTACTGAACAAAGTAAAACGTGGCTGTTAACTGGAAAAGTACAGCTTCATGATGTGGAACAGAGCGTTTTGAGCTTTGGAGATGTAGACAGACTAATAATAAAGGGTTACAGAAACAGAGAATGAAACAAAACACAACTCCAGTTTTTGTTTTGTTTTTTTGAGGAGGTAACATTATGACATGACTTAAAGGTCACAAGAGTCAGTTTTGTGTCATCGAAGACCTTTAACCGGCTTAACCAGGCAGCAGTTGTAGCATTAAAAAAACATTGTGGTTTTTGGCCCCTGATGTGAAGCTCCACTGGGTGCCAAACCTCTTCTGCACAGAGACTACAGCTACACTCTGTACACAGTAAATCAGAAGAGGCAGGAGATGCATTTGCTGACAGATACACAGTGAGGACTGCAATATTATGGGATGGGGCAATGATTCAAATGAACACAAAATCTTTACTACCTCATGCAGTAACAAAATCCTAGTATTACCGACAGTGTTACCGCTGTATCCATAACAACTGATATTTTGCAGCTGACGTCATCGGCACTCTCCGGGATGGTGATGCTAACAGGCAGCGCTGCTCTGTTAGAAGCGCAAATTAGACTTAACCTGATCTTTTTTTAACATAGGGCTGTCAAAATTTCTATTAAGATCAGAAATTCCACCGTTAATTGTGATTAATCGCATATTGAATTGCATGTTTAAAATGGTGTTATTTTGCATTTCAAGACAGTTTAAAAGCCATAATGTAAATCAATTCGTACACATTTGGCAATCACTGTAGTTATTCTCTTTGCCGTGTGATTATCCACAGGTCTGTGATGACTGTCAAATGGTAGTTTGTCGGATCTGAGGCTCTTGGCTGCGATGCTCCGGTCGCTGCACCCGGGGGTTTAGCTCGGAGGTGCTAACTTAGACTAGACGAACTTCGCTGGTACTAAACTCTGCTTGACACAGGCTGCATTTAACTCTTGACTTGTAAATTGTGTTTTTTAAAGTCAAATAAACAGTTCAAAAATCCAGAAGCCCTCTGTTTCTCCATCATGGCGGTAAGTTTACTGCAGCATGAAGCTGTGAAGTATGAAAGCAAAACAGCCACAGGAACTGCCTAGGGATGTGTAGAAGAGATGAAAAGTCAGCGAACTCTAACCATGAGTAAAAAAAAAAATCAGCACATTTCTAGAAGGGACAAAAGCTGGCGAACTCTAATCGCGATAAAAAAAATTAAAATGGCCTTATGGACTGTATTAATCTAGTCGCGATTAATGCGTTAACGCTGACCCTATTTTAACACAATCTGACCAGAAAGAACAGACTTAGCTGAAACTACACTGTAAATTTCTCTAATCTGGCCAAGATTTTCAAACTTCTTCCAGGTTCTTCATCTTCAGATTTATTATCCACTTACTAGTCTTGAATTGGTTGTATAATCTCATAAATTGTCACTTATATTTCTTCCATGACTCAACTAGTCTGAAAATCTTTTAAACATTTAGGCAATAAATGTTTAAAAGAAGCTACAATCCATTTACCAGAGTTTCCCCCAGCAACATTCTAATTGTTTTTAGCTTCAGTGATACAGATTTACTTGATACTTTAGTATGTTTATCTAAGACTAAAGCATCCATAAACTCGTACATTTGTTTCCAGCCCATGAACACTCACAGAGATGGCTTCATTCTAGTCTAGAGGGAATTTATTTTAAAATAACTCGTCAAGTAAAATGATCTTGCTGCATGGACCGATAATTTCACTACTTTTAAGTCATTTAGATTGATAGATTTAAGTGTTTATATCCTTAATTTTGGTCAACACATGAACTGATTTGTGCTGTTAAACAAGTAACTCTCAAATAACATTACAGCCTGGATCTAAAATAAGAACTGAATAAGACCTTCCCCGTCTGTCCCGGCTCGACACTGGGACTGAGTGGTCACTTCATTGGTGCTGGGAATTCAAAGTGCTGACAGGACATCAATAACTTTCACCAAGGTCGGGTTTTGTAGGACTTTTTTCTATTTTCACAACATAAACTTTAAAATGTTTAAATCCTCAAAGCGCCTAAAAGTGTTTCGGGTGCAGGTGTATATTTTGATAAATAAACGGTGAGTCTAATGTTGGTGCTGAAGACAGGATTCGTGCTGCAACAACAGGACTGAGGCTCGCGTCGTCTCTACACAAACCAAACTTAAAACCACAAGGCTCATTTGCATAAACTATAAGCGATGAAAAAACAAATCGCTCCTCGTGATGCGGTGGATGAACGTTCTCACTCTGCTGCTCCACACTCGCTGCGTCTGTCATTTGTTTTAACTTGTTAAGGAAATTTTTGCATGTTGTGGGAGGGTTTGAACGACTTCCTGTAATGCAGGAGTCACTTTCAAATGTGGGAAACTCTCCTCTCCGTAGATATTTTGTTGTAACATTGCAAATGAACTTGCCTACGTCTGTATAGAAAGTCGCCCAAATGATTGTCATATTGTTTTAAAAAAATTAAACAAAATCAAATGTTGCTTGAATTAAGAAAACACTTCCCCTGGCAGATAATTTCACTTGTCAAGTTGAATCTACTCAAATAAAGAAAGATGTTTTTACTTAAAGTTGAACTCCGGCACATTTGAAGCTAAAGTCCATTTCTAGAGGTGGTGGAATTCTGTCAGAAGCCAAAAAACAGCACAGATCAGTGTTTCCTCGGTGGAGATCTCACTGTGGCAGTGAGTCTGTCAAGGCAACAAACTAGTGTAGTGATGGGGGCAAGTTCTGAACTTCCACGTAAAACACCAATTTGCTTCACACTGAAGAAGCTTAACACCACTTTAACCCATCTTACAACAGCCACGAGTCTAACAAACCAAACGCTCTGCCTGGTTCACTCATTAGTGTCTGAAAATGTTAGAAAACAACTTTAGAAGCAGCCTTACACTTCCCTCTGTTGATTTCCCACTGCACAGGCCAAAGCCCAAAATTTGAGTGCCATATTTTCCAAGTTTTTCTGAGCAAGATTTTTGTAAGGAGGAATTAATCCCCTGCCCCAAATTGTCGCCTGGTCTCAAATAAACGCCTGGTCTTTTAAGTGATTGAAACAAATAAACGCCCCGCCTCTTATTTGGTATTTTACGGTAGTCACTTTTTTGTTGAATACACCTAAACTGAACCATGAATGCTTCTATCGATCACAGGCTGCTGAGAATGCGTTGTTTAAATCCATTTTCTAATGTCCAATAATCCAGTTTCTAATGCTTGCATTGTTTCACCATTATAGCTGCTGAAAATTCCACCAAGAGAAACGCCCCCAGCACGATGTGACTGCAAAGTACTCACACTGACCTTTACAGTATTCAGTATTTAACTAGAATCTCATAATTCTACTGCTAGACAATGACTACATAGTGTGGTCAAAGTAGATCTCACATAATTCATAATGTAGAAAAATGTGAGTAAAATATAAACTGAAAATGAAACACGCGAAACAGCATTTTTCATTGCAAACTTGCTTTAATACTACAAATCCAACCGTGCACATCTGCCTGTATTCCTCATCCTCGGATAAATGCAGATTCCTAAAAATGTCCTCCCTTTGTCTCTCTTGGCACTCACTGGGAGCCTTCAGGCAGCCTCGGGGGCCCCTCCCAGCACATGTCACCGCATCTGAGGGGCCCCTCACATCTGCGCTGAAGCCAGGAGCCAGATGGGAGGCACCCAGGAGCCAGACGGGACCTATATGTTCTGTGAGGAGAGAGGAGGTAATCCGGTGTCAGCTCTGAACTGCAAAAACTCAAATCTAGCCAAGTGAAGATGACTTGAATTAAGAAAGTTTCATCATGATTTGGGAAAATTGCACTTGACAAGTAAAATGATCTGTCAGTGGAATAAGACGTTTTGTACTTGTACTGTAATATGAAAATACATCTTGCTACACTTAATAGAATAAGAAAAACAACTTTTTGCACTTAACATAAAAAACAAAATCAAATGTTGCTTGACTTAAGAAAACACTTATTCCTCTGGCAGATCGTTTTACTTGTCAAGCTGAATCTACTCAAATAAAGTAAAATGTTCTTCATTTAAAGTTGAACTCCAGCACGTTTGAAGCTAAAGTCTGTTGCTAGAGGTGGTGGAATTCTGTCAGAAGCCAAAAAACGGCACAGATCAGTGTTTCCTCAGCAGAGATCTCGCTGTGGCAGTGAGTCTGTCCAAGGCAACAAACTAGTGTAGTGATGGGGGCAAGTTCTTAACTTCCACGTAAAACACCAATTTGCTTCACACTGAAGAAGCTTAACACCACTTTAACCCATCTTACAACAGCCACGAGTCTAACAAACAAAACACTCTGCCTGGTTCACTCATTAGTGTCTGGAAACGTTAGAAAACAACTTTATAATCAGCCTTACACTTCCCTCTGCTGATTTCCCACTGCACAGGCCAAAGCCCAAGAGACTCGATTGTCGACTCCAGCCAGAAGCAACAAGTGAAGATCGACTACTGACAGTGAAGAAGAGAAATTGAAAGTTGTTGAAAGAAAATTGTTCGGGAATGTATTTTTTTCATGTTTTCAAAAAATATAACTCACTCGTAAATAAATGGGATTAGAAACGACATCGGTAATCGAGTCTTTTGGGCTTTGGCCTGTGCAGTGGGAAATCAACAGAGGGAAGTGTAAGGCTGATTATAAAGTTGTTTTCTAATGTTTCCAGACACTAATGAGTGAACCAGGCAGAGCGTTTTGTTTGTTAGACTCGTGGCTGTTGTAAGATGGGTTAAAGCTTCTTCAGTGTGAAGCAAATTGGCGTTTTACGTGGAAGTTAAGAACTTGCCCCCATCACTACACTAGTTTGTTGCCTTGACAGACTCACTGCCACAGTGAGATCTCCACCGAGGAAACACTGATCTGTGCCGTTTTTTGGCTTCTGACAGAATTCCACCACCTTTAGCAACGGACTTTAGCTTCAAACGTGCCGGAGTTCAACTTTAAGACATTGCCCTGTCCGTATTTGTATAGATATTCAGCATATTTATTTCACATTAAGATCTAATGTGTTTAATTTTTTTGAGCTGTGTATTTTGTTCTCAGTGTGCATTTTGGAGAGATGTCTGATGCATTTTCTTACATTCTTAAGTTCTGGACAAATGTTTTTCATGCTCTATGGTCCAGTTTGTTCTTCAGCACGCTCCACAGCTCAGAGCTCTGCTGAGTCATGCACAGGCTTTTCAGACTGTTAGGATTTACTTTTCTGTTTTAATTTTTTGGAAACATTTTGAGCTTTAATGAGAACTTGTTATGCAAAATCAGGTTTTCACAGCTTTTAACCTTCTCCATTACCCTCTCCAAGTTGCATTTTAAATGATTCGTGCTTGTTTGAGTAATCCTTTCTTACATTTTGGGACCAGTTTTTTCCTGAAGTTAAAGCAGAATTATGGGAAGTCTTGGAGAGAGTGCGGCCGGAGAGTCTGGACACACAGGCACAACCCTGAGTGTACCAAACGCAGCAACGGGGTAAACACAGACGGGGTAAACTCTTTCAACTTTACAGGTTATGACCGATGCCACATATTATTGGGTAATTCGCCCACTGACCCCCTGTACAGGTAAAGGTGGTTTTGTGTCTTGGTTAATGCACAGATGCACAGCACTGTCTGGATGTGCTCAGGGATGGAGCTGGAGTGAGTGTGATCCTGTCTTTAAAAATAAGTCAAATGATTAACTATTGGACTTGACTGACCGTCCCTCTGCGTTGCTACAGATTGTGCACTCAGACCTCCTTAAAGTGACTCCAGTTCAGTGCATTTAACAAGAAAAATTCTTGTTCTAACTTAATACTTTCTTGTAAAAATGGATCAAGCCTGTAAATATGTTTTATCCACGTCTGTCAGTTCTGCGCATCTGTAATTTTTGTACAAATTAAAACAATACCCACAGGAGGCGCCCAGAGCTACACGTTTTTTGTTGTTGTTGTCTCACTGTAGTTTTCTAACACAGAAGACAGCAGATTAATATTTCCATTTAAAAAGTAAAAAATATAATATCCCCAGGGTGAGTATATAGAAAATGAATGCCCTTTATGTCTTTTTTAATGTCATTTTTGTATGTTTTATGCGTTTAGTGTATTTATTTCTTTAAATGAATGAACAGGAAGTTTATTCCAGTGTGTGGTTTTGACAGGAGGTGTGATTACAGGGAAATGTGATTAAAGATTATAGGAGATGCTCAGCTCCGTCTGCTGTCAGCTAAGAGCTGGAAACACTGGATTTAGAACAGAGCTCGTCTCTGTGTGTGTACTCCCACGGGGCAAAGAGCAACTAAACAGAACAAAGCACATACACACACACAGAACACACACACACACACAGAACACACACAGATGCACACACACACAGAATATACACACACACAGAACACACACAGATGCACACACACACACACACAGAATACACACACACACAGAACACACACAGATGCACACACACACACACACACACAGAATACACACACACACAGAACACACACAGATGCACACACACACAGAATACACACACACACAGAACACACACAGATGCACACACACACACACAGAATACACACACACACACACACACAGAACACACACAGATGCACACACACACACACACAGAATACACACACACACAGAACACACACACACACAGAACACACGCAGAATATACACAGACACATACGCATAGACACACATAGACAGACATACACACAGAATATACACACGCAGACACACACAGACATAGACACACACACAGAGTATTCACACAGACACACACACAGAATATACACACACAGAATATACACACACAGACAGACACACACACACGGAGTATTCACACAGACAAACACAGACACACACACATAATATACACACACAGACACACAGACACACACAGACACACACACACAGAATATACACACAGACACACACGCACACACAGACATGACACACAGAATATATACACACACAGAATATATACACACACAGACATGACACAGACAAACTATTACTTTAAATATGTCCTGCATATACTGCTCAAATAAAAGGAACATTTTGAAAACACATGAGATGTCAATGTGAAAAAAAGCTGGATATCTATAGACGGATTATTTATTTATTGACAAAAAGGGTAAAAAGGATAAAGGCATAATCAGCTCAAGCTTCAGCCTCCACCTTTTCGCTCTGTCTGTGTTAAATATGACTGTCAGCGGGATAATGTCAGAATAAACCTGTGACCGAAATAACTTCATGAATCAGTCCCAGTGGATGAGCCTGAGTGCAGAAAGCGCCGCTGTCTGTACAGCTAACATGAAGTGACAAAACTAGCACTAGTGTTTATCACCGTGTGACAAATTCAGTTCTGAGCTAAACTAACATTAGTGAGTGGGATACGTCTTCATGACCCGTATGTGTTAAATGCAGGTGAGTGCGTAAAAGACGAGAAGAAACGTCTCAAACTTCAAATTTTGTCACAATGGCAGACGAGAATCCACGACCAGTTCGCCACGGTTCCATGTTGGAACTGTTCCGACATGCTGCTATTTGGACCCTGAAGTCTAACTGTCAGAGTAGCAGCGCTCGCAACATTATTTCTCAAGTGTCCCACTACTTTGACTTTTTTTTTTCATTGTTGGAGTAGCGGCACTTTACTATCTTTCAAACATTCGTCTTTTCCAACATGAATAATATTAATGTGAGAGCCTATTATACTTTTCACTCCAATATATCATAAGATGCTTGGGCCCGTGTAAAGCTCTTGATCAGAGAATACGGTGGGAAAATGTCCTCACTGATCGCCATGAGAAACAATCATGCATTTTAAAAGAGCATAGGCCTTCGGGAAAATATCTAAAACGGAGGCTGCTGGTCATGTAGGCGATCTGCAGAGAACATATTATCGCTTAAAGAAGGAACCAATCAAGTTCACTGCGCCAGCTCAATGAGACGACACTCTAGCAGCCCGGAACACACATTTGATTCCCTACATATGACCATGAAATTTGATCGTATTCGCAAATATGACGTGTTGGAATAGCGATACCAAATAGTGTTGGAAAACCGACACGTCTTAATAGAGACAAGTCGTAATGGAGGGATGTGGGAACAGGCGGCGGATCCTGTTCATTTTTGAGGTCGCTCAAAGAAGAAGAGAAGGGGAAAAGGAGCAAAGCCAAACTAAGGTGATTCTTGGTGAGTCTTTCCAGCGATGGCGCGAATGAAGCAGACGAAGGTTCTAAAGGAGGTACTGAACCCCACTAGTTTCATCTGCGCATTCACCGAACCCTTCTTAACTCGAAAAATAAAATGCTTTTTTCAAATTCAAAACATAGGTACATATTTTATTGGTGCACACATAGGAATCCATATTCACTGTAAAAAAGAAAAAGTTAGTTCAACTCAAATTTTCAAGGCAACTTACTGCACAGAGTTTTTAAGTTGTACGTATCAACTTAAACTTTTAAGTTTTGAAGTACTGCTATTATTAAGTTGGGTCAACTAAGCTTTTGAAGTTTGTTTCTATTTTATCAACTTATTTGTAGTTCATATTATCCCCTGTGAAAACTTACTATATTGAGTTGAAATTACTACACCCACAATAAATATTTATTTTTTTATTTTTTACTTTCAACTACATTGGTACAGCTTTTGAACTCCATCCATCCATCCATCCATCTTCTCCCGCTTAATCCGGCTGGGTCTCACAGCACCTGACCCCCCCATGAACCCCTCTGCAGGTGGTGAGCCCACAGGAGGGTGGACAACATGATCCTTGATGTTAGTTCATAGGGGTGCGGGCATGTTTTGGGTTGATGGGGGAAACCAGAGTACCCGGAGGAAACCCATCCAGACACGGGGAGGAACATGCAAACTCCACACAGAAAGGCCCGGCGACCCGGGGATCGAACCCGCAACCTTCTTGCTGTGAGGCCTGAGTGTTGCCACTCAGCCACCGTCTTTTCCAAACGAAGGAAAATCCCTGAGAAACTCCTCATGCGACCCCGTTGCAGCAGATTGCTACGAGATTTCAAGTGAGCATGCGCAGATTAGTTAACCTGGTCCTAAATAAGCGTCTACTGTGATTTGTATATTATGCCAACTCAAAATCTTAATTAAGGTCAACTTTTTATCAGAAACTTCCAAAAGTGAGTTGAAATGACTCACTTGAGACAGTGTAAGATGCAATTGGTAATTTTATTGTTTGTGGATGCAAGACTCCTAGTAAACTGAACAAATTCAAGTTGTCATTTTTACAGTGTTGCACATATTTATGAGACCACTTTCTTTTTTTGCTCAACATAGTTAGTATGAGGGGAAAATATTAAGAAAGAAATTACACAACACCATCACGACAGTCACAAGACTATTGCGCACACAACATTTCCTGCAGCCAATAACGGCCAAACGGGGCGAGTCATCACCAGTCATATGAGTTGGATGTGAGTCTGACCCTGAACCCCTGAGACTGACTGACCGAACCCCCTCTAGAGTAAAGAGAAGGCGGGAGGGGGAGTTTCTACTTGTGGAGGAGGGAGGTGGTGTCAAACATGAGCAACAATTGAAAAAGGACAAACAGTCGTCATATTTCTCTTTCCTTGGCAAATCGTCTATACAACCTTCAAAGCTCACAAGAGTCCATTTTGTGTAATATAGGATCTTTAAGCATTTCATTCTACTATTATCGTTTTTTGGGGAATGATTCTACTTTAGAGTTTTTGTTTCGGAGGCACAAATTTGTTTCAGTATTACCCTTTATTGTCTTTATTTACTTCAGCAGTCCATCACAGATCTGTTGTGATGACAGTCGGAGTCTCAGATGTACTTTAAAAAGCATCTGTCGGCAGGTGACGGATGGAGCGATGACAGAAACGTCGACAAATGTGACTCCACCTCCATCTGTCACTCAAATAGGTTTAAGGAAACTGTCGGAGTCATGTATCTGCTCCTGTCAAATCATTTAAAGCTCCTGCATGGCACAAAATGGACTCCTGTGAGATTTAAGACACGTTCGAATGTTGTTTCCTCCTCAAAAACAGAGCTGGATTGTGTTTGTTTCATTCACACATGTTTGAATAATCCAGGTCCAGTGCTCTCCTCCTCTAGTCTCCTCCTCTCCTCTTTCTCTAGTCTCCTCCTCCTCTCTTCCTCTAGTCCCCTCCTCTCCCTCTGGTCACCTCCTCCTCTCCTCTTCCTCTATTCCCCTCCTCTTTTCTTCCGCTAGCCTCTTCCTCTCCTCTTCCTCTAGCCTCCTCCTCTTCTCTTCCTCTAGTCTCCACCTCTCCCTTTCCTCTAGCCCTTGTCTCCTCTTCCTCTAGCCTTCTCCCCTCTTCCTCTAGTTTCTACCTCTTACCTTTGTCTTCTCTCCTTTAGTCTCTTCCTTTTCCCTTCCTCTACTCTCCTCCTCCTCTCCTCTCCTCTCCTCTAGTCTGCTCCTCCTCCTCTCCTCTTCCTCTAGTCTCCTCCTCCTCTCCGCTTCCTCTAGTCTCTTCCTCTACTCTCATCCTTCTTTCCTCTAGTCTCCTCCTCCTCTCCTCTTCCTCTAGTCTCTTCCTCTAGTCACTTCCTCCTCACCTCTTCTCTCTTCCTCTAGTCTCCTCCTCCTCTCCTCTTCCTCTAGTCTCTTCCTCTAGTCACTTCCTCCTCACCTCTTCTCTCTTCCTCTAGTCTCCTCTCCTCTTGTCTCTTCCTCTAGTCTCCTCTCCTCTTGTCTCTTCCTCTAGTCTCCTCCTCCTCTCTTCTCCTGTAGTCTCCTCTCCTTTCTTCTAGTCCCTTCCTCTAGTCTCCTCCTCTTCTCCTCTCCTCTAGTCTCCTCTTCTCCTCTCCTCTAGTCTCCTCCTCTTCTCCTCTCCTCTAGTCTCCTCCTCCTCTCCTCTTCCTCTAGTCTCTTCATCTACTCTTCCTTTTGTTTCATCCTCTTCCTCTAGTCTCTGCCTCTTCCTCTCTCCCTCCTCTCCTCTTCCTCTACTCTCCTCCTCTTCTCTTCCGTTAGTGTCCTTCTCTTCCTCTCTCTCCTCCAGTGCCTTCATCTCCTCTTCCTCTTGTTTCATCCGCTTCCTCCTCTCCTTTAGTCTCTTCATCCTCTCCCTCTAGTCTCCTCCTTCTCTCCTGTTCCTCTCGTCTCCTCCTCCTCTCCTGTTCCTCTAGTCTCCTCCTCCTCTCCTGTTCCTCTCATCTCCTCCTCCTCTCCTGTTCCTCTCATCTCCTCCTCCTCTCCTGTTCCTCTAGTCTCCTCCTCCTCTCCTGTTCCTCTAGTCTCCTCTTCCTCTAGTGTCCTCCTCCTCCTTTCCTCCAACTCTCCTCCTCCTCTCCTCTCCTCCCCTCGCTTGAGCAAAAACACTATTGATGCAGACAAAAGTATCAGGAAACTATGTATTTATAGAAAGACAGATTCAACTTGTGAATCATGGGTTAATCAGACTTTTTACACAAAAAGACCAAAAATACAGAATCTTCAGCTCACTCATTTCTCCTTTCGGCTGTTGTCTGCACAGAAAATCCTGCATTGTGTAACTTTTCAGGTAGAGGGTCCTCCACCTTGTCTCCATGGAGATGGTATTAGTTTGACTGAAATGTTCCACAGTATTAATCTCATCCACGTTCGATTTTGGGTGTTTTTATTCAGGGCTGGTTCAGACCTCCACGGGGCCCTAGACAAAACTCTGCCAAGGGGCCGTCCTAACCAGGGGCCGTCCTAACCAGGGGCCGTCCTAACCAGGGGCCGTCCTAACCAGGGGCCATCCTAACCAGGGGTGGCACATTTCACAAAATCCACGGTTCAGTTCATTGAGGTTTAAGGTTGTGGTTTTCGGTTCTGTATGGTACTTGTTTTATTTTGTTATTTATAAAAACAAAATAACAAAGGCGCTAGCCCAGTAAAAATCTGTGATATATATATATATACTCAAAATGATGCGGAATCATCAATAAATCAATTGCAGTCTGTAGGGAATAAGATAAGATAAGATATCCTTTATTTGTCCCACAATGGGGAAATTTCAGTGTTGCAACGCACAGTAAAGAGAACAGCAAGAAACAGTAGCAGCAATAGAGTACAGTTAAGTTAAAAATAGACAAACACTATAAGGATCTAAAGACAATATATACACAATATATACAATAAATTGCAATCAAAAAACTATATATACAATAAATTACTATCTTACATTATTGCACAGGGTCCCAGTATTGCACAGGCAGCAGAGTTAGCAGTGTTCATTGTAAAGTCTGACAGCAGCAGGAAGGAAAGACCTGCGGAACCTCTCCTTCACACAGCGAGGGTGGATCAGTCTGTCACTGAAGCTGCTCTCCAGAGCAGACAGGGCCCTGAAGAGGGTGAGACTCCAGGTCCAGCATAGAAGTGAATCTGGCCAGGACCCTTCTGTCCCCCACCTCCTGCACCGAATCCAAGGCACAGCCCAGGACAGAGCTGGACTTCCTGATGACTTTGTCCAGTCTCCTCTTGTCCCTCTCTGTGATGCTGCTGCTCCAGCAGACCACACCGTACAGGATGGCTGATGCCACCACAGAGTCGTAGAAGGTCCTCAGGAGGGACCCCTTCACTCCAAAGGACCTGAGTCTCCTCAGGAGGTAGAGCTCTGGCCCTTCCTGTACAGTGCATCTGTGTGGTGAGTCCAGTCCAGTTTGTTGTTCAGATGAACACCCAGGTACTTGTATGAGTCCACTCTCATAGTTTAGTACTGGTTTAGTACTGATTTTATTTCTGGTTTAGTTCTGGTTTTAGTTCTTGTTATTTCTGGTTTAGTCCTGGTTTTAGTTCTGGTTTAGTACAGGTTTTAGTCCTGGTTTAGTATGAGTTTTATTTCTGATTTAATTCTGGTTTAGTCCTGGGTTTAGTTCTGGTTTAGTACGGGTTTTAGTCCTGGTTTAGTTCTGGTTTTAGTCCTGGTTTTAGTCCTGGTTTTAGTCCTGGTTTAGTCCTGGTTTTAGTTCTGGTTTAGTGCTGGTTTTATTTCTTATTTAGTTCTGGTTTAATCCTGATTTTAGTCTTGGTTTTAGTCTTGGTTTAGTTCTGTTTTTATTTCTGGTTTAGTCCTGGTTTAGTCCTGGTTTTAGTTCTGGTTTAGTGCTGGTTTTATTTCTGGTTCTATTTCTAGTTTAGTCCTGGTTTTGGTCCTGGTTTTAGTCCTGGTTTTAGTCTTGTTTTTAGTCCTGGTTTAGTCCTGGTTTTATTTCTGTTTTAGTGCTGGTTTATTTCTGGTTCTATTTCTAGTTTAGTCCTGGTTTTAGTCCTGGTTTAGTCCTGGTTTTAGTTCTGTTTTAGTGCTGGTTTATTTCTGGTTCTATTTCTAGTTTAGTCCTGGTTTTAGTCCTGGTTTAGTCCTGGTTTTAGTTCTGTTTTAGTGCTGGTTTATTTCTGGTTCTATTTCTAGTTTAGTCCTGGTTTTGGTCCTGGTTTTAGTCCTGGTTTTAGTCCTGGTTTTAGTCCTGGTTTTAGTCCTGGTTTTAGTCCTGGTTTAGTCCTGGTTTTAGTTCTGGTTTAGTGGTGGTTTTATTTCTGGTTCTATTTCTAGTTTAGTCCTGGTTTTAGTCCTGGTTTAGTCCTGGTTTTAGTCCTGGTTTTAGTCCTGGTTTTAGTCCTGGTTTTAGTCCTGGTTTTAGTCCTCGTTTTAGTTCTGGTTTAGTGCTGATTTTATTTCTGGTTTAGTCCTGGTTTTAGTCCTGGTTTTCGTCCTGGTTTAGTCCTGGTTTTAGTTCTGTTTTAGTGCTGGTTTATTTCTGGTTCTATTTCTAGTTTAGTCCTGGTTTTAGTCCTGGTTTTAGTCCTGGTTTTAGTCCTGGTTTAGTCCTGGTTTTAGTCCTGGTTTGGCGCTGGTTTCGTTCGGGTTTAGAAAAGTTACATAGTGCACATTTAAATGACTAAATGACTAACGAATTACAGCCCAACAAGATGGAAAAGTTTAGTGCTATGACATCTCCATGGAAACAAGCAGACGACATCAGAAAAGCTCCACAGAGCGGCTTTAAAGGTGCGTGGTGTAACTTCTCAGGTGGAGGGTCCATTAAACTACTTTTCTTCATGGATGTCATTGTTATTCCTTTTCGTCTGGAATGTTCCACAGTACGGCATTAAACCGTTCTATCTTCACGGAGAGCAAACCAGACCAAGTTACAGGTCAGATCTGTGGAGAGGCGACCCCGCTCACAGTCACAATGTTGTTTTTCTAGGTGTTTTTGAGCTATAAAACCACCTGTAATTGAATAAATATAAAGTAGACCTGTTTAATGTCACACTGTGGAACATTCCAGGCACAAACAGAACAGAAACAAGTAGGTGACGGACCCCAAACCAAAAAGTCCCACAGGGCAGCTTTAACACTGGGTTTATTTGAGTGTCACAGATGCTCTATGTCCTGTGTAACATTTTGGTTTCTCTCTTCCTCTCCGCTCAAACCTCACCGTCTCTTTTCGTTTCATACCTTTATGTTTTATTCATTTGACTCTTTCCTAAAATACCCTGAACCTGAGCCCCTCACAGCTCAGCAGAGGGAGCAGGCTCAGGTCACAGCACAAAATACAGCTCTGTGAGAGACGGAGAGAGGTGAACAGCAGTCAACTATATACTCAGTACTATTTTAAAATATTTGGATTCACAAGAAACACTGAAATTAAACCAAGTGAGTAACTTTATATAGATTAATAATATCGCCAAAGAAAATGGAATTGAACGTTGAATAATTATGCACGACACTTATTCAATTCTGACAGGGTTAAAGTTGTACTCTGGCACGTTTGAAGCTAAAGTCCATTTCTAGAGGAGGTGGAATTCTGTCAGAAGCCAAAAAACGGCACAGATCAGTGTTTCCTCGGTGGAGATCTCACTGTGACAGTGAGTCTGTCAAGGCAACAAACTAGTGTAGTGATGGGGGCAAGTTCTGAACTTCCATGTAAAACGACAATTTGCTTCACACTGAAGAAGCTTAACACCACTTTAACCCATCTGACAACAGCCACGAGTCTAACAAACAAAACGCTCTCCCTGGTTCACTCATTAGTGTCTGGAAACGTTAGAAAACAACTTTATAATCAGCCTTACACTTCCCTCTGCTGATTTCCCACTGCACAGGCCAAAGCCCAAAAGACTCGATTGTCGACTCCAGCACCAGAAGCACCAAGTGAGGATCAACTACTGACGGTGAAGAAGAAGAGAAACTGAAAGTTGTTGAAAGAAAATGGCTTGGGAATGTAATTTTTACTGTTTAGTGTTTCAAAAAATATAATTCACTCGTAAATAAATGGGATTAGAAATGACATTGGCGATCGAGTCTTTTGGGCTTTGGCCTGTGCAGAGGGAAATCAGAGGTAAGGCTGCTTATAAAGTTGTTTTCTAACGTTTCCAGACACTAATGAGTGAACCAGGCAACTTGCCCCATCACCCATTGTGGCCATACCGGCTCGTCAAAGCCTGATCCCATCAGATCTCAGAAGCTCAGCAGGGCCGGGCCTGGTTAGTACTTGGATGGGAGACACTGGGAATTCCAGGTGCCACTGTGGGGCGCCAGTCACAAAAACTGTCGTAGTGTCTTTAGGCAAGACACATTACCCACATTGCCTAGTATGAAAGTGTGTGTGAATGGTGGTGGTGGTCGGAGGGGCCGATGGTGCAGATTGGAGCCTCGCTTCCGTCAGTCTGCCCCAGGGCAGCTGTGTCTACAATAGTAGTTTACCACCACCGGGTCTGGAGTGAATGAATAATGCTCTGTAAAGCGTCTTTGAGTGTCCAGAAAAGCGCTGTATAAAACTGATGCATTATTATTATTATTATTACTACACTAGTTTGTTGCCTTGACAGACTCACTGCCACAGCGAGATCTCCTTCGAGGAAACACTGATCTGTGCCGTTTTTTGGCTTCTGACAGAATTCCACCTCCTCTAGTAATGGACTTTAGCTTCAAACGTGCCGGAGTTCAACTTCAAGTCAGTGCCTCACATCTGTGTAAAGGCAGGAGCGAACTACATTGAAACTAACATACCCTAGGTGTATTCTATTGGCAGACTCTGACTACTGTCCAGATTGTTTAATGGTGCTAGTCAGATTATGCTAATAGGTGTTAGACTGAACGATGATGCAAAATATGGGTACTGTTCACACCTTAGGATGGGTAAATGGATTGAAACTAAAGTAATTCGTTTTAAGAGGTGACTCGGTGACTTATAGAACCCTTACCACCTTACCTATATATAGTTTATTAAGTATATTTCAATAAATGTTTAGCCATTTTTTATTACTCACTTCAAAAATAGTTTTTAGATTTCTTTTTTATTGCTGCAGGTGATTAGATTTAGCAGGTTATATAAACCGGATGCCCTCCCAGTCACAATCCTCTACTTGTGCTATACTGTGACTATAGTGAGCTACAAATGCCACCACAATAATATGCAGTGGAGCAAGGGTAGAACCGGTCAGATAACCATTGGAGGGTGAATGCACCACTGTTGCTGCTGTGAATATTGGTTCCATCGTGAAAGAAAATGTAATTCTCTCCAATGGTGACTCACTGCCTTATATCTGTCTGAAGGGAGCCACTGACCACAATGAATCTACCACACCCTAGTTGTTTCTGTTTCCTGTTATTATTTAAAGATCCTATATTACACAAAATTGACTCTTGTGAGCTTTAATCCAAGTTATAATGTTGTTGCTGTGGTGGGATTCTTTTACTTTGTTTTCTGTTGTGGTCTGTTTAAGCTAAAGAAGGTATTTTATGGGTTTACAGAGCTGCTAACTAACAATTGTTGCAGAATTTCTGTATTCCTGCCCCATGTGATGGTGTAATCTGCTGTTCCTGGGGTGTCTACAGACAGGTCATTCTGCTCTGTCTTTATGCATCATTGTGGAAACAACAGGCTGTTGCTTTGTTAATTCTCATCATTTATAATAGTGGTATTTACAGCAACACCCACTGAGATCCTTGCGGCCAATCTGATCAATGCCCCCGCTGACACAGACAAGTCGTATGTATCACCCATAGACCATATATATAAGTGGAGTAAGCTAACACGTTAGCCGCCGCGTGCCAAACAGGAAGTGCTCCAGGAGGCTCTTCCGGCTCCTTCTCTCCCTTTTTCCCATTGACTTACACTGAGATCTTCTCGTCCCTCTTTCTGTAAGTGCTGCATTGAGCCTCGTCATTTTGGTCTTAAAATGTTCGTATTAACCCGCGACACATGATCCTGATTTTTTTTCGCTATTTTGTCCGTCAAAAAAATGCTGTTCACAACATAGAGCCTGGCTCCAGATTCGCTCCTGTAACCATGAGCGCTAAACACTATAGGTGACGTCACACTCACTTAGTCCACTCATATATGCGCTCTATGGTATCGCCTCATGTTGGTTTGATGGCGTTTGTAATCTGTATAATAACCCTGTGTCATTCAGATTAGGGAGAGATGGACCTTGCGTGAGGGTCAGAAGGTTTGGTTTTCATTTTCTCTGTAACTGTGTGCACAATTGTTTCAGTAAATCCAGACTCTTTGATTGAAGACAACTCCAATTTGTATTTTTCTCAGATTTAGAAATCCACAACAGTTGCCTCCTCAAAAACATCCCCAGAGTTGAGTTTTGTTTCATTCACATATGATTGACTTACCCCTTGTTATTATTAGTCTGTTTACATCTCCAAAACTCAGAATGCTCTTTTCTACTTTGTGATGCCATGAAGCTGTAGTTTTCGACAGCTCCTTTTACCTTTTGGTTAAGAGAGATCGGCAATTCCAGGGCTCAAATTATCAAAATGATTCTAGTGAAAGTGTATGGAGTCCAAAAACTCAGTGGAGCACTTCCTGTATTATCACATGACATCACAAGGTGGAACAGAGTGTTTTCTGTCTGAGAGAAGAACTCAGCCTAAATCTGCAGGGTTTGTGTGTTAAACATGAATGAAACAAAACACAACTCCAGGTCTGTTTGTGATGAGAAAACATTACAACATGGATCAGAAAATAGTCCCATATGTCTATTGACCTCCCCTAAGGTGTGAACACATATCAGCATGCTGACTATTCCTTTTGTTTTCTTTCTTTCGGTTTGGCTCTGAGGCTGGAGCCGTATCTTAAACAGTCTTTTTCTGTTCAGAGACAGATTGCCTTTCCTCACAAACCCGACTCTTGTCTCAAATCATCTGTTCTCTTTTGCCCGGATCTGTACCTCACAATCTTCAGAGGGATGGTTAGTGGCTCTGAGATGGAGATGAGTCACAGTTCACACCTCAGGGACGTACTTAAAAGCGCTCTACCTGATTCTTACTGTCTTAACAATGTGAAAAACAGAGCTAGCTCATTTGAAACTGTTTGCAGTGGCCCAAAATTCTTTCTCACTCACCTTACGCATGCAGAACACCCTAGTTATTCACCACGATGAGTTTATAAGCAAGTTTAAACACATTTTTACTCACTGGCTTAAAACCTGTAAAAACGGCGAGGTCCTCTGTCTTTAACTCATTATATTTTCTATTTTTTATTCCTATTTTTGTATTTTTTATCTTTTTTATTAACTTGCCTATTTATTTTTTAGAATTTATTTTATTCAGTGTTTTAATTTGTATTGCGCCTACTCTGTGCAACTAAAATGTGCTCTACAAATAAAGCTGGATTGGATTGGAACAACAACTAGCATGCTAACAGTGCATGATTATTGCACAAGTATATACATAGCAGACTTATTTTAACCTCAAGAGCTGCTTATACAATATATCTGGGACAACTAGGGTGTGTTAGTTTCTATGGATTTCGCTCCTTCCATCAGACAGATTGTTAAAAATTATTCTTAATATGTACGAAAACACTAGGGGGCGTAGCAACAAAAAATCTATTACAAAATGAAATAAACAACCACAAAAAAAGACAAAAGTGCAATTATTTTTATGGAACATCTCTTCAAAACAACTGAAATTTTGAAATTGAGTAAGAGGTGAATGTAGCTGTCTTCCAATTTTACATTTTACAATTTAAATGCTTTCAAGGTGCACTGTGCAACTTTTCTGATGGTGGATCTGTCAGAAAAATGCTTGTTTCTATGGATATGTCATTAGTCTGCCTGGAATGTTCCACAGTGTGACATTAAACAGCTCTACTTTACATTTATTCAATTTACAGGTGAATTTATAGCTTAAAAATATCTAGAAAAACAGATTTGGATTTGACCTGTAACTTGGTCTGGTTGGGTCTCCATGGAGATAGAAAGTTTTAATGCCATACTGCAAAATATTCCAGACAAAGCAATAACATCTACGTGGAGAAGAACATTTGATGGACCCTCCACAAGAAAAGTTACACAGTGCAGCTTTACAATCCCTTCAGACAGATACAGTATGAGGGTTGCCAGAACCTTGTCAGAACTGAAGAAGCTACGTGTTGAGACGTCCTCACGCTTAAAATCTTTTGTCCAGTTTTCAGATTTCAGATTTCTTGTGAATATTAGTAGGCCGAGTACATTGTTAAAGGTGCAGCGAGTAACTTTTCTGGTGGATGGTCCATCAAATTCTTTTCTCCATGGAGATATTATTACTTTGTCTGGAAGGTAGTATTTTCCTTCACAACAATTGCCCCCCTGCCTTGACAATGTCCCTCCAAAAAAACAAAAAACAATTCGCACAGCACACAGGGCACCAAGTACTTGCGGGGACCCCACATGAATCCTGGCAAAACAAGGGTCACCGCGTCACGTTCCACACTTTCGCCGGCACGGTATCCCCACTTCTTCACTTTCGCCAGCACGGTATCCCTCCATCCTCACTTTCGCCGGCACGGTATCCCCCCCATCCTCACTTTCGCCAGCACGGTATCCACCCATCCTCACTTTCGCCAGCACGGTATCCCTCCATCCGCACTTTCGCCAGCACGGTATCCACCCCATCCTCACTTTTGCCGCCACGGTATCCACCCCAACCTCACTTTCGCCAGCACGGTATCCCCCCATCTTAACTTTTGCCATCACGGTATCCACCCCATCCTCACTTTTGCCGCCACGGTATCCACCCCATCCTCACTTTTGCCAGCACGGTATCCCTCCATCCTCACTTTTGCCAGCACGGTATCCACCCCATCCTCACTTTTGCCAGCACGGTATCCACCCCATCCTCACTTTTGCCAGCACGGTATCCCTCCATCCTCACTTTTGCCAGCACGGTATCCCTCCATCCTCACTTTTGCCAGCACGGTATCCCTCCATCCTCACTTTCGCCAGCACGGTATCCACCCCATCCTCACTTTCGCCAGCACGGTATCCCCACCCCATCCGCACTTTCACTAGACTAAGTTACAGGTCAGATCTGTGGAGAGGCGATGCCGCTCACAGTCAGAATTCCTGTTTTTTTTAGGTATTTTTGAGCTATAAAACCACCCGAACCACAATTGACCATTCAAGACAAAGCTCAAACATCTCCATAGAGAAAAGCATTTGACATAGCCGCCAGCAGAAAAAGTTACACAATGCACTTTTACGTAAAGGGCGGCATAATAAGCGTTAAGTACATTATCTTGGTGGAACAGGAAACCCCACGAGGCACTTTGTTAACTCCTAACTGTGAGTTAATGGGAAGCGAGAGCATGTTAAAGGCAGGGCTAAAAGCAGAGGATCTAAAAATAGCGCAGAGTCCGTCGTCATGGTAACACGGTGCAACAGCTCGGCGCTAAAAACGGCGTCATCTCGATCCATGTCAGGATTCCCACACTTGCCGGATCTGTGGAGACAGCTGCTTAAACATTTATGGAGAGGGGAGTCGTCTATAATTCTGAGTCAAAAAAAAAAAAAAAAAAAGAGAGTCAACACGTCTGGTGGTTTTCTACTACATTTACCAGTAAAAATCAGATAATAGAGTAATCAGACAACTCAATGACTAAATCTGATTTTTGGTTTGTGTTTCGATGCACTAAAGAAATGTGATTATCAAACATTCACCATCATCTGCCACGATTTGAATCCAAAATCTGGCATTTCAAACCTGATTTCATCCACAAAATTCAGCTACAACTGTACGACAACTCACCCTTATGTAACAGATAATACTCCCTACAACTGTACAACAACTAACCCTTATGTAACAGATAATACTCCCTACAACTGTACAACAACTGATCCTTACGTAACAGATAATACTCCCTACAACTGTACAACAACTGATCCTTATGTAACAGATAATACTCCCTACAACTGTACAACAACTAACCCTTATGTAACAGATAATACTCCCTACAACTGTACAACAACTGATCCTTACGTAACAGATAATACTCCCTACAACTGTACAACAACTAACCCTTATGTAACAGATAATACTCCCTACAACTGTACAACAACTAACCCTTATGTAACAGATAATACTCCCTACAACTGTACAACAACTCACCCTTATGTAACAGATAATACTCCCTACAACTGTACAACAACTAACCCTTATGTAACAGATAATACTCCCTACAACTGTACAACAACTAACCCTTATGTAACAGATAATACTCCCTACAACTGTACAACAACTAACCCTTATGTAACAGATAATACTCCCTACAACTGTACAACAACTAACCCTTATGTAACAGATAATACTCCCTACAACTGTACAACAACTAACCCTTATGTAACAGATAATACTCCCTACAACTGTACAACAACTAACCCTTATGTAACAGATAATACTCCCTACAACTGTACAACAACTAACCCTTATGTAACAGATAATACTCCCTACAACTGTACAACAACTAACCCTTATGTAACAGATAATACTCCCTACAACTGTACAACAACTAACCCTTATGTAACAGATAATACTCCCTACAACTGTACAGCCATTTTATTTTAATTTTATGTTATTTTTTATTTGTTCACTTGTACATTTATATAACTATGCTTTATTTGACACTTGTCTCTTGCTAGCTTTGCTACTCCTTTAGAATTTGTTATACTTTAAATCATTTCCCTTGTGGATCAATAAAGTTTCTCTAAGTTTAAATCGAGAGTTCAAATCTCCATCAAAGAGCATCAGGGTCATTTTGATCTAATCCACCAAAAGTCTGAAACACAGAGAGATCCAAGCAACCGAGCGAGGATCCTTTTGATTTTCATTTCGAAGACTTGGACGTGTTGAAACACTGGCCCCAGGTGATGCGTCAGTTAATCCGTGGATTTTCGGGTAACTGTTATATTTGGAAGACAAAATAACTCTTTTATCTTTATCTGCATCTGTTTTGTTTTTGCCGCATTGATTTTCCCATATTTATTTTGCTCTTTTCTTGTCAGATCCTGCAGAGGTGTGAACAGAATGACTCGCATCAGATCAGATGGAGCTGCGTACGCGACATTCCAATATCTCATAACTCCAGAAATCAGTTCTGGTTCACCAACAAAGTCATGCAAACAGGTGGATTTCTTATACTCTCTGTGTGCCCATGTGTCACTCCCAGTTTTGCTTCAGTGAATCGTGTCTTTTTAAAGGGACTTGTCCGTTACTATGGAAATAAAAGAGCAAAGAAGGAAATGTGGCCATATTTTCACACAAACGTAGTTAAAGACTTAAACTATTGATCCACAAGGGAAAAGACTTTGACACAGAAGCTCACACATCACCATATACTAATACAGTAACAAACAGTAAAAATATATATAAAAATGGTAATAAACAGCAATAAACTGGTGTCAATAAGACAAAATAAATGTATATACAAGTAAGTAAATAACAAATATTGTAATATAAATACAGTATATCACAGTTATATACAAGAGGTTGCAGGGAGTATTATCTGTGACATAAAGGTGAGTTGTTGGACAGTTGTAGGGAATATTATATTTTGATGTTGTGATGTCATGAAGCAAGTAGTTTGCAAGCTAAGAGCTCATTTTTAAATTCAGTTCAGCAAAGATTGACAATTCCAAATCTGAAATAATCTAAATGATTCTTTTAAACCTGTGTGGAGGTAGAGTTAGAGTTTGTGTGTTAAACATGTGAATGAAACAAAACACAACTCCAGGTCTATTTGTGATAAGGAAACTGCATTAGAACATAGAAATGAGCACAGTGTGGGCCTTCTAAAGTGGGTGGCTCTGATACCGAGCAGCTAATGAGAGAAACATGGGACATAGACTGTGCATGTTCTTCTGTTAGCGTTCCATCTGCTGTGAGAGGGAATGCCAAAGACGGAGAAGTGAGCTGCTCACTGCCAACATGGGACATCTGCACCAAATCACATCCTTAGAATTGGGAAAAAGCCTCCTGGTTTGAGTATTTTTTGACTAGTTTAGCCACCCTCTGCAGACAGACGCGCGGACATCTGTGGAGACCTGCTGTTTAAATAAAATATCAACTTTATTCTTCAAGCAGTGAGAGTGAGGTTTGTTTATCTGTGACACATGGCTTGAAGAAGAAGAAAGTTTATATTTTATTTACACAGCGCACTTATCGCTCCATTGACAGGCCCGCTTTGCCTCAAATGTACCTCGGGGAAGATTTAATAATGTGAAACACACTCAAAAGAAACACGGATGTGGCATTTAAAATTAAATATCAGGCTTATTAAAAAAGGAACTCAGCACATTTGAAGCTAAAGTCTGTTGCGAGAGGTGGTGGAATTCTGTCAGAAGCCAAAAAACGGCACAGATCAGTATTGACTCAGTGGAGATCTCACTGTGGCAGTGAGTCTGTCAAGGCAAGAAAATGGTGTATTGATGGGGGCAAGTTCTTAACTTCCACGTAAAACGCCAATTTGCTTCAGACTAAAGAAGCTTAACACCACTTTAACCCATCTTACAACAGCCACGAGTCTAACAAACAAAACGCTCTGCCTGGTTCACTCATTAGTGTCTGGAAATGTTAGAAAACAACTTTATAAGCAGCCTTACACTTCCCTCTGTTGATTTCCCACTGCACAGGCCAAAGCCCAAAAGACTTGGGGGCTAAAATACAATATCAACAGGCCACAGAAAAGTTTGTAATAACAAGACACAGACATGACATAAAAAGGTGGAATTAAAATGTATTAAAAGTCTAAAAGTGAAGTCAATTCAAAAAGACAATAAAAATGGCCAAGAAGTTAATTATGAACTACTAAAATTCAGAATAAAACCTTACAGCCCCTGGGTGGAGGAACAAGTCCTGCAAACAGAAATAAACGTTAGAACAAAACCAAACAAGGACGACTTGAGAGGGGGCAGCCCCACCCGGAACAAATTAGAATGTGCTACTGTGCAATCACGACAAAATAACTTAAAAACCCAAAGTGCAAACTAAAAGGTATGGGTTAAACCCCTCCCACTTACACCCTGGGAACTTAAACCAAATAAAAGCTAAAAGCCCAGGGACGGCAACTATAAAAACACAGGTTTACTATTGGTGCAAGCTAAAGTCAACTAAATAATATCCATCCATCCATCTTCTCCCGCTTAATCCTGCTGGGTCGTGGGGGCAGTTTGCTGCCCAATGCTCATAGCACCTGACCCGCCCCATGAACCCCTCTGCGGGTGGTGAGCCCACAGGAGGGTGGACAACATGGTCCTTGATGTTAGTTCATAGGAACTAACATAAACTAAATAATAAAAGACCTTAAAATAAAACAATGTAGAACAAAACCAAAACTAAACTAAACAAAACAGGAGCAGACCAAATGCTACAAAACAAAGGACAGACAAGTGTTAAAAGATTAACATATTAAAACCTTAGTTTAAAAACACCTGTCCTACCTTAAAATATCTAATGCTCGTGGGGGGAAAGGATCTGCCACCGGAGTTGACGTAGCCCATTAAAACCCATTAAAACCAGTTTAAGAGCTAAAATCATTCAAATATGAGAGCATATTAATATCCTATCTGACAAGCCAGCAGAAGTCAGGCCTGAGGTCAGCCTATGTATTTTTTTATCTATTTATTTTTCATGGATGACATAAAACCTCTTCAGGTGTGTTTTTGATGAGGGAACAACATTCTAACAAGGTAGAAAGCTCCAAAAAATACACCTAACTTGAATTCCAACTTTAACCTAAGCTTATCTTAACCCAAACCTGAACTTTAAACCATAATGTTGATTTAACCATAAAGAATTTGTATGATGTAGACTATAAAACAGGTCCCTCAGGTATATATATATATATATGTTTGAGTCATTAGTGATCTCGATTCGAGCCCTCCTTAAGTCTAGTTCACACTGTACTCACACCAAGAGTGATACAAATCTTTCCTGTGCTCCTGTGGCTCTCGTGTTGTCTCCAGACCTCTACAGAAAGTTAGTCACGGACATGGAGTAATGAGGAGCGAGTTTACCACCTTGACCAGCGCCTCACACATGTCTGTCAAAAGGTGTTCTCCGAGTGGCTGTTGCCGTGGCGATATCGCTCTGCATTTGCATAACCTTGACTTGAGTTCAGCGCTGCTATGCTTGGGTCGCTTGGATCACTCCGTTCTCCTCTCCACTTCTTCGTTTCTCCTCCTCGATGACGTCTGGTAGCTGAAGTCGGTCTTAGTGTGAGTGAGAGAAAAGTACCTGGATGTGATGGAGGCAAAAGCTGTGGTAGAGTTATCCACAAAGACAAAGGCAGTGGTGTAGAGGGGATTTTTAAGTGGGGATATGCAATTTGTGACACATAGGAGTCATATAGATTGTTGTTGTAGACTGAGTAAAGTAAAAATCTGTAATATTATTATTATTTTTTTTTTGTACTCATTTTTGTACTTCTTTTTTACACATGAACGCCGTTCAGAATCACCTACAGAACATAAATCAGAGTGTTGATCCAGGGACAGGCTCCTTTTGTCTCACATTCTGCCCATATCGTGAACAGTGAAACTTTAGAAGCTCCACCACCTCCACGGACTAAACCAGGACTAAACCAGGTCTAAACCAGGTCTAAACCAGGTCTAAACCAGGTCTAAACCAGGTCTAAACCTATACTAAACCAGGACTGAACCAGAACTGAACCAGGACTGAACCGGGACTAAACCAGGACAGAACCAGGACTAAACTAGGACTGAACCACAACTGAACCAGGACTGAACCAGGTCTAAACCAGGTCTAAACCAGGACTAATCTTGGACTTGAGATGAACTAGGTCTAAACCAGGACTAATCTTGGACTTGAGAGCGAGAGAGGGAACCCAAGTCCACGGAGCAGGGTGTCTGCAAAGTGCGATTGGACAACGACTGCGCTCAGCCCCATGGGGTATGAAGCTCTGCGCCAGTCACCCGATGTGGGCTCACCTCCTGGTTTAGTTCTGGTTTAGACATGGTTTAGTCCTGGTTTAGACCTGGTTTAGTTCTGGTTTAGACATGGTTTAGTCCTGGTTTAGTCCTGGTTTAGTCCTGGTTTAGTCCTGGTTTAGACCTGGTTTAGACCTGGTTTAGTCCTGGTTTAGTCCTGGTTTAGTCCTGGTTTAGACCTGGTTTAGTTCTGGTTTAGTCCTGGTTTAGTCCTGGTTTAGACATGGTTTAGTCCTGGTTTAGACCTGGTTTAGTTCTGGTTTAGTTCTGGTTTAGACATGGTTTAGACCTGGTTTAGTCCTGGTTTAGTTAGACATTTAAGTTCTGGCTATTTTATATATTTGTTATTTTTTTATATCTCACGTCGGGAGCAGTGGCCAACTACACCCCTGGACAAAGAATTAAAAATGTATTGGTCAAGGGACTAAACTTTGGCCTGAGTGCAGGAAAAGCAGTTTTGTCGCTCTGAGTGTGAGTTCGGTCTGACATTGGACTATGAACCAGCCTGTTCTCAGTCTCTGTTTTTACCATCTCATTTCTCTTTCCGGGCTTCCTTCTCCTTGATTCCTCTCCTCGATTCTGCAGGAAATGGATGAGGAAGTCCCGCCCACAGAGGAAACAGCGAAGAGAGAGGATCTAAACTTCTCACTGAGACCGATAAAGTTTGATTCTTTTCTCTGATGTCTGCTCCTGAATCTTCCCTCAGGTTTACTCCTTCATTCCGTGGACACCGCTTAATGTGAGCAGAAAAATGGAGAATCAAGGAGAGGGAAACAAGGAAAGAGAAATGAAACACTGCCCTTGTTTGTCGTTTCCTGGCAAATCCTAAATCCTTCCTTCAAATGGTGAAATTATACTCAGGCTAATTTCTATCTATGTAATAACATTTATAAATGTTTTTTGTAGATTTATCTGTCTCTTTTGTCCATCCTTCAATGTCTTTTGGTGTAGCCAGCTTCAGCACTTTTGGATCCAGTTCTCTGAGCCAGTTCTGATCAGTTAGCAGTACGATTCTCTCCAAAACCTACACCCACGACACTTTGACACAACAATTTTCCATAAATATACAAAAACATACTACAAAACTGTACACAGTAACTTGACAAACCTAACAAATGTGATGTGCAGGAGTTTCATCAGCGAGATGCATGCTGATTGTGTTGTGATAGTGCTCTGAAGGGGCCCGAGGAGAAACTGAGACTTAATTACACATTTATAAATATTTGTTAGGTTTTAATACTCCGTAGTAGTGTAATACTTCCTCTTTAAAGTAGGATATGTGTGCTGGAAATGTATGTAAGTCAATGGGTGTGTCAATTCTCTTTCCTCACTTCTCCTCACTTCCTTTTCCTCGCTTCCTTCTCCACGATTCCTTTCCTCGATCCTCCATTTTTCAGCTGTCAATCAAACCTGTCGAATTAAGTGGCGTCCCAAACAAAAACAAAGAAAAAAGGAGTAAACCTAGGGAAGCTTCAGGAGGCAGATATTAGAGAAAAGAATCAAACTTTATTGGTCTCAGAGCAGAGTTTATATCCTTGCTCCTCCTTGTGTCTCCTCTGTGGGTTGGACTTCCTCGCCCATTTCCTGCAGAAGCGAGGAGAAGGAAGCGAGGAAAGAGAAACAAGAAGTCACTAAGAAGTATGGAAACCCAGCATGCGTGTGTGTATGCTCCACAGCGCCCTCTGCAGGAGCTCACAACCTTCACCGACCTTGTATATATGAAGAGTTTGGTTCCAAAACGCTATAAATCCATTTTGATTAATTTGAGTAAAAATGTGTTTTCTGTAACAAAAAAGTGGTATGATGAAAATCCCTATTTTCTGTCCCAAATTGTCATATCACATCTCAAGATTATAATAATAAAAAAAATTCAAATCCAGATTTTAATTTTTAAAGATTTATTTTAAAAACAGATTATTTTTTTTGCAAAACGCAATAAATCCATGACTCGCTTTTTCACAAAAAGCTATAAATCCATGACATTAATATAAAAGCTTTTTTTTTTTGGATTGACACAGCAAAATACAATATCAAGCAACACAGTAAGTTGATCTACATATGACAGCATCTGAAGTTTAACAACCTATCTATTATTTGGCCATTGGGCGTTAAAACAACCATAAATAAAAGTATTGCTGCATTTAAAAAAAGTGCAAAATTTCATAACAAACAACATGTAAAACAATATCAAATATATTAGACCACAGTATTTTCTCTCACATTAAACTTCCCAGATTGCATTAATCTTTGTCATTCATATTGTTACATTCGTAGTGTGTTGAGTGGACTTGTTGCGTTCTGCGGAGTTACAGGGCTGGCGTTTATGGCTTTTCGGAAAGAAAGGGAGAAAGCAAAGCCTGAATAACACGGCGGATGTGGCGATTTGCGAAAAAACTATTAACGGCTTATCAATAGTGATCAATACAATTCTGATTTTGGCGCTAACTCGTTTTTTTTAAAAATGGCGCTTATTGCGTTTTGGAACCAAACTCCTCATATGATCTGAAATATGACACACGATGCCTACGGAGGGTTAGACCAGCTCACAGATCTGCAGTAGAAAGGGATATAAAAGTGATATAGGGGCTGATGAGTGGTCAGTGGTTGGATAACTGCATATCTCACCCAGACAACCCAACCCCGCAGACCTCCACCTCCTCCACCCGCATGTCCTTCCACTATTTTCATCATTACTTTTCTCTTAAAAAATGAATGCATTTGCTTATCAGTGTTGGCTTTAGTTTTGCTTTGAAAATAAACATGATAAATCAAGTGTGTGAATAAATATTGTCCATGGTCACCTTAAATTTCACAAAATTGTATCACAGAGCAGGTTGGGGAACATTTTTGTAGTGCAACTAGACTAAAGCATCCAAACTGTTTCTTCAGTTCTGGTCAGACGGTGGTGGACACGGCCTTATATCTGCATGAAGGAAGGAGCTAACTACACTGAAACTACTCTGAAACTAACACCTACAGTTTACAGTTTTTATTTGTTATTGAACAGTGTGTGGACTGTGCCTGTTAGTCACATCAGAAGAATCCTTCAGGCCCCTGGTGGGTGCTTTCACACCTCTGGACCTGCCCCGGCCATCCCTTTTGTTTTCTTAGTTTTGATTTAGGTCTGAGGCTGGAGTTGTAAATGGGAGACAGATGATGTCTGAGGGCTCCATTTCTGTTCAAGGATGGATTGTCTTTCCTAACAAAAGCAGCCTCTTTAGTGTGTGGTAGTGTTAGTTTCAAATTAAATTTCTCCTTTTCTATGGATTCTACCTAGCCTGATTCATCAGCTGGTTTTACTTTGTGGAAACCTCGCAGCATTAGGATTTGTTCGTTGACTGTACCCATCTGCCTATGTCCCAATGGAAAACAACATTCATTCCTTATGACGGTAGGCATTTGATCGATGGTAGGCGGGTACTTTTTTTATTTAATCAGTCGTTGTTATTTGGTGGTGACGTCTGTAATGCGCTGGAACGCTCAGTGTTGTCCAAATAATCCCGGCACAACAGCAAATCCCATAGGAAGAAGGACAATAACGTCTTTCCTCTTGATAAAATTCAAAATTCTCTTTGTTCTGGCTTTAAATCCTCAATGTCAGGAATTGTTGCTAACACAAAATGTCTGGTTTCGTTTACATCCATCTCGACCACTTTGTTTCCTGTTGTGCTGGACACAAAAGGACCCAGACAGGTGAGGTCATGGATTCCAGGGTTCTTCCAAACCGTCTAGTGTATTGATTCCTGACTAGTTGCTGGAGAGAAATGAAATTAAACGGAGGCACTAGGTGGTGCCAGCCTGGATAGATTCTACCTGGGCGACTGAGGGATTTTACAGAAAAACAGCCAAGGCAAAACTTGGCTTAGGGGAATCAGAACATTGGTGTCATCTCATCAGCTGAGATGGACAATCTGAAAAAAGTACTATATATGATTATATAGTATAAAGCACAGGGCTTGAAAAACAGATTAATAATGTCTAGGTGATGATGTTATATGATAATTTAATGAGCAGTTAAGAGGTTTTCAGAAATAAAATGCATTCAAAACAATATACTCTGTGGCCAAGTGAGCCATTTGTGCAAGAAAAGGCCATTTTTTCCCCCCTAATGGCTCAAATAAAGAAATCTCTGGAAAGATCTCTCCGTGGTGGGCACTCCCTCTCCTCCTCCACTGCCAGGGCTGCCTCTCTTTTCTGTCTTTTTCTTTAAAGAACTGAAGCAAACCTCCATCTTATTTGTGATTTCTCCCACCGGGTCGTGATCGCCCTGCTAGAATGTCTGGAGACATGATAAATCCACCAAGAGGCAGAGACAGTTGTTGCTCATTAAGTGTCAGGCATCAAGTGAAACCGTGGCCATGTTGCTGCAGAGACTAATCCAGCTCCAGCCTCCTCACTGTTGGATGATCACAGAGCTCTTAAATCATGCATGAGTCAATAAAAATAAAAATAAAAACAAGTACATTTCTAAAAACGGGCTGCTGTATGCCAAGACCATGACAAAGACAAAGTGATGGACCCAGAAAATAACTTAACACAGACCTCTGGACAAAATTCATCCTTCTATTTTTGATTTAATTTGATTTTTTTTTTATTCTTCAAGTAAAGTTACAAAAGTTACTATATCGTAGTTATTTTCTGAGTTAGTCCTGATGCCCTTCCTGCCAGTTGTCGACTATACTGGCTTGACAGTTTCTCGCCCACAAATCTTCTTTCTCGTTAGCAGTTTTTATGCAAAACAAGACAAGGAATTGTATTGTTTGTGAAAGAAATTATGGTTTTTCAAAAAATTTCTGTTAAAGGGCCCATATTAGGTTGTTCTCATCTTTGTTATAATGTTGTTTCCTGATCAAAAACATAAAAAAACAAATGAATTTCTAGTTTACACATCAATGACAACTAATACAACAGCTGTAGGCCTGACATTGAGTCTATATGAGGCTTACTTACAATTACTGACAACGTAATTTATGGGGTCGCCGGCCTATTCCAACATCTCTTCATTCCAACATCCCTATATTTAGACATACCGCTATTACGACATGTCTCTATTTAGATATGCTGGTTTTCCGACACGTTTTGGTATTGCTATTCCAACACATCATTTATTTTTTTGAAAGAGTTGGCGCATCTCTCGCTGTCCATGGTGCTGGGTGACAAGTTCGGCCACAGACGTGGACACATCAGCACGATCACACATTTGAAATGTAAAATTAAAAACAGCTTAAGGCCTCCACAAACTACAGGATATTTTGTTCTTAAACGATTTTTAAACATGTGGCAAAAAGCGCACACCACAGACACGAGGCTGCACAGGATATAAAGCTGTGAGCGCTACGCCGTCAGCTGTTTCCTGTCTACAGTAAAACCACTCGCTCTGAGAGTTCAAAGATCAAAGCTCTGGACTTCTAGTTTAGATACAAGTCAGAACTGTGTTATTATTTGTGAAAAGCGGTGCAGTACTTCAGACACAGGATTTTTAAGGCACAGATGGTTGGAGATAAAGTCCATAGGAAGTAGAGTCACTGTGTCTAATCTGCAGCTTTACCTCTGTGTGCTGTGGATGTAAACAAACACATGTGTTACTCTCGCCTTTTTACTTTTAAAGAACACCTCAAACTGGATTAATAGCGCGTTCTGTGGAGTGGGGTCATCATTATTTGAGGAGAACAAATTCTATGGATAATGTGGATGAGACGCTGCACTTTAAATTTACAACTTTACTAAAGGTGAATAATAAAGTCTGAACACTGAGCAGGCGGAATGAAGTTGACAGGTTATTTATTTAGGCTACATGGTGTTCTCCGCCTACATGATGAAATGAATGAAGCGCAAAGGGCCCATGCAGCCTACATTTTAGATTAGATAGGCTATGTTCCCAAAGGCCTATGCTCTTTTTTAAAATGCATAATGCACGGCTCTCAGTGAGGACATTTTCCCCACTGTCTGATATCCTCTGTGAGCCAAGTATTCTCTGATCAGGAGCTTTACACCAGCCCAAGCAGCATCATCATCATCAGTACCATAGCTCTCTTACGCTGCAGGGGTGCCATGTTCTATCACACTAATATTATTCATGTCGGAAAAGCAGAATGTTTGAAAAAATAGAAAGTGCCACTACTCCAAAATGGGAAAAAAAATGTCTATGTCATTACTCCAGCAATTAGATGTCAGTGTCTAAATAGCGGGATGGAGGAATAGCGGGGTATAACTGTAATTTACAAATTATATGCAACATTTAGTATTAAAAGTTGTTTAGAGGATTTTCCAAGGATAGAGAAAGACAGCGAGCGTCCTTTTTCAAATGTTGCTTCAAATGTTTCAAATGCGTGACACCTCCCCCCTCCGCCACAGCTCCCCAAGTAGAAACGAATCCTCCAGCCTCCTCCTCACGGTAGAAATCATGCTTGTTTACAGCCGGTGCACGTTCAGAATCGCTGTTGAAGTTCCCTGTCCAGAAGTCATTCAGCGACCAATCCGTCAGTCTTTAGACCCTTCGTCTGCTTCAGTCGCGCCATCGCTGGAAGGAATCTCCAAGAATCACCTTAGTTTGGCTTCGCTCCTTTTCCCCTTCTCTTCTTCTTTCAGCGACCTCAAAAAACGACTTTCTTTTGTGGCGAACTGGTCGTAGATTCTCGTCTGCCATTACGACAAACTTTGTGCAAACTGTGAGGAAGCTACAGTTCGAAAAAGCCGCTAAGAACCGCTGTGTTGGTCAAGTGAATGGCGTCTATGTGGAATGCTTGAGAGGCGAAGTATTAAAGGTTGTATAGAGGATTTTCCAAGGAAAGAGAAATCCAGCGACTGTCCTTTTTCAAACCCCCCTCCTCCACAGCTCCCTAAGTAGAAAGGCCTCCTCCTGCCTCCTCCTGGGGCACGTTCAGAGTCTCTGTTGAAGTTCCCAGTCCAGAAGTCATTCAGCGACCGACGTGTCAGTCTTTAGACGCTTCGTTTGCTTCAGTCGCGCCATCACAGAAGAGTCAGTTATGCTAGAAATGTAGGGAGTTTGATTGACAACCTGACAGCCAATACATAACAAGGTAGTCTCATTATTTATTGGCTAATGTTTATCTGTCCTCTTCACGTCCACAGTTGACGGATTTTCATTCTTGTTTTTTTTTTTTGGTCATCATAATTACAAGGCTGCTGCATCTCTATAATGCTTTCACTGACAATTTGAAACAAAAACAAAAAAAATCCTCCATACAACCTTTAAAGCTGCACTGTGTTGCGTAACTTTTCTGGTAGAGGGTCCGTCAAATGCTTTTCTTCATAGGGATGTCATTGTTTTGTCTGGAATGTTTCCCAGTACGGCATTAAAACTTTCTATCTTCATGGAGACCGCACCCGACCAAGTTGCAGGTCAGATCTGTGAACAGGCGACCCCGCTCACAGTCAGAACGCCTGTTTTTCTAGGTATTTTTGAGGTATAAAAACAACCTGTAATTGAATAAATGTAAAGGTAGAGCTGTTTAATGTCATACTGCGGAACATTTCAAGCAGAGCAATGACATATCCATAGAAACAAGTTACATAGTGCAGCTTTATACAAAAAATATGTAAAAGTATCACATGAAAAATCAACTGAAGTAAAAGTATTAAAGTTTAAAAATGTACTTCAAGAGTAAAACGTAAAAGTATTTCATGCATTTCATGGTTTTGAAATCTAATAAAGCTTCAAATGTAATGATTTTGATAAAGATTTTAGGTCAATTTTGTGCAAGTTGTGTAGCCGAAGCATTACACAGTGCACTTTTTAAGATGGTTCCATTTATCTTTGCCTGTTTGATACTTGAAATGAAGGACCTAAGAAAAAGGTACACATGACAGGCTGATCAGAAAGAGAAAAACGGAGCGATGGAAACAAAAAATAACAAAAGAGAAAGGGTGCATTAGGTCCAGTGGGCTGCACTCACTCGCAGCAGGTCTCGGGTCTGCTCTGTGGCCCACTGAACAACAGAAATGTGCGAGTTATTTCAGAGAGGGGTAAATCTGGAATGAAATAACTATATTCTAACATTTGCTCCTGTCGGCCCTGCCATGTGAGGCACGCTGCTCCTGCCACTTATGTCACAGTGGGAAGAGTAACTAAAACTATTACATCAATAAAAAATATCACACCATAGGAGTACTAGAAAAGCACTCTGAAAAGTACAAATTCTTTAAAAAGTTACTCAAATCAATCTTCAATCAATCAATCAAAAACACCTAGAAAAACATGAATTCTGATTGTGACCGGTGTCGCCTCTACACAAATCAGACTTGTACTTAGACTTAGGTTTAGACAAACTTTAATGATCCACAAGGAAATTATTTGGAGACAGTAATTTGGCTTGGTTTGGTCTCCATGCTGATAGAAAGGTTTAATACCACACTGAAACATTCCAGACAAAGCAATAACATCTCCAGGGAGAAAAGCGTTGAATAAATATTTTAACATTAAGTACTAAAAGAGCCGGGGGGGAGGATCTACATGAGACATGTCCCAGTGGAAAACAACATTCATAAAAGCTTCATTTTAGCGGATTACGTATTATTAAAGTGTCATCTTATTCGGTTGTGATTTTGAGAAGTAATGGGAAAGTTGGACATTTGGGACTTACAGATGTTTATTTTATGTATTTGTTTGTTTGATTGGGACAGTGCATGTTAATGAACAGACATGACAAAATGCATGAATGTTAAACATGCTGGATTGTAGCCACAAGGATCATTTCCATATGTAGTCCCAGGGGTCAGGGTCACAGGGGTCAAAAAATACATCAGTAACAACAATAAAAGTTACATTAAACAATAATCAGACCTTATTTACACTTTTCCATACTCGCCAACTGCACAAACATACAGATAACCACACAATTCATGGTCACTTTACACAAAACTCCATTAACATTCACTCAGCTCAGTGTCCACCCTCCACAGGCATCGTACAACACTAAAATATTCCAGTCAGTCTTAAAAGGTCCATAAGAGACACACAGTATGAATAAACATAGTCTGGCGTTGAGTGTGTGCAGGTTTGGTTTGATCAGAGCCAGTTTTTCAGTTGAGCTTTAGGATTCTACGTCGGGCTTGTGGAGGCTTGTGTGGTCCTTTGTGAGTTTTCTTTACATTTGATAAACTCCTTCAGAGGTGGAGGAGCGAGGGAGGGCAGAACTTTATAAATCAAACACGCTGATTTTAAATTGATCATGTTCTGAAAATGCAGTAATCTATATTTGTTTAGGACATGACAGTGGTGATGTGACAAAAAAAAAATTTATCAAGTGTTTTTAAGGCTTTTTTGTGGAGTAGAAATACATTTTTGCGACTCGTAGTGTTAAGTTATTTCAAATTTGGCGAAAATTTGGGAGATTAAATTTGACTACCTGTGTTACTGTTTTACTTGTGTTTATGTGTGTTTTGTTTGAAATGCATGTTGGGAATTCCACCTGACAGGACGCCCAAGTCTCCTCTGATAAATCCACAATAAAATGGGTCGAGCGATAGTTCTCATTCAGGGATTTCCAGCCGAGAGAGAATTGGACTTTGAGCTGGAACAGGACTTGGGGCCTGGAGCATGACATTTTACAAATCCCCAAACACAAGACCCATTTACACAAGTACAAGAACAGGAGTCTGTAGAAGTACGGGGACATGGAGACACTGGCCACGTGGGGTGTTTGAGAGGGGAGTTAAAGAGGCTATTTTAGTTTGGTTTTTTTTAAAGAGAGAGAGAGAACCCTTCTTTAAACAGAAATGGAGGACTCAGACACCATCCGTCTCCAATTTATAACTCCATTCTCAAACCTACATCAAAACAAACTAAGAAAACAATAAGAGTAGTCAGGTCAGGCCCAGAGGTGTGAAAAAGCTCATTATAGCCTTGTATGATTTTGCTAATTTGACCCCACACTCATGTAATTTCAACTGGCCGAGCCAACAGCAGAAACTGTTGTTGGCTCATGTAGGGTGTTAGTTTCAGAGTAATTTCTTGGTGGCTAACTCCTTCAGGCAGATTTAAGTCAGTGTCCTCCAGAATTCTGACCAGAACTGACGAAACAGCCAAATAAACTTTGTTCAGTTGACACATTTGAATTCTCTCCTTTGCCAGTGTTCCACCTTGTGATGTCAAGTGGTAATACAGGAAGTGCTCTACGAGAATGATATGGATTATTCCAGACCTGGGATTGCCCTCTCTTCAGGACAAAAGCTAAAAGGTAGCTGTTAGCTTAGCCAGTCCAGAGGAAAAATGCCGAAGGGTGAATTTTGTTCCCAGTCCAACCTTGTGTACAGCGAACCTGCGAATGGCTCATTAAATCAGTTCTGGTTCCATTGAATGTTTGGCCATGGTTCAAAGTTCACCCCATGTCATCTTCATTCACCACAAACAGGAAATTAAATAATTAGTATCCCCTCCCATGATGTTTTTTGAATAGTTCGTTTGGACCTACAGTCTATGGTTTGGACCCGGGTTCTTGTTCTCCCCAGAGGGACCACACCAGAGTTTGGCATTTGGAGACCACCTCTTTTTTGTGGTCTCAGTGCAGATCTGAGTGCGAGTGATGCTTTCACACCAACGAGAACAAACCCAACTAAGAGCTTCTGGTTGTGGTGTGAAAAGCACTCTTAAACTACCTCTACGGGCACTACAAAAAAGGATTTTCTAACATAGTTAAACTGACTTGAATTAAGCAGATTCATCTTAAAAGACCAATTTTAAGATTTTTTTACTTAATAAGATGAGATTATTTTGACTTGTTTCAAGATATTCCATCCTGATATATCTTATCTAGATATTACAACTTATTCTAAGCACTTTTTATATTAAATCAGGCCAGGTTAAGCCTCTGTAACTTCCTTCTCAAACCAATAAGGTGAAAAATCTTGCCATAAATACTTAAAACTAGTGTAGTGCTTAGAACAAGATTCGTATTTCGTCTTGTTTTAGGAAAACTTGGTAAGTGAAAATTTCTTACTGCACTGGCAGATAATTTCACTTAAAATAGGGCATTTTTACCTCAAAATTGGTATTTTTTCTTATTTTTTGATAGGCCTTTTTTGCAGTGTGACATCACAAGGTGGAACAGAGCATTTTGAGCTTTGGAGCTGTAGACAGACTAATAATGCAGGGATACTCAAACATGAATGAAACCAAACACAACTCCAGGTCTGTTTTTGAGGAGGTAACAACATGATTACTTGAAGCTCACAAGAGTCACTTTTGCGTAATGTGGGACCTTTTCTTCACATACTTTGAAGAGCGTGAGCCTGTGAGGTGAGGAAGATGATGTCTTCCTCACCTGCATGAGCAGGTAAGATGATGTCGTGGTCTGTTTCATTTGTCACTGGCACTGGCAAGAGGACCGGATGCTGACTGGAATAGTTGACAAGGCAGGACTGGATCATTAACCCACCAGGTAAGTGAAATGACTTAAGATGTTCAACCATGATTGATTTTTCTGATTGCAGATGACGTGCGAATGTGGTGCCTTCGAGGATAACTTTGTCCAGCTGGAATCGTGTATGGAGTGACAGTGTTGAGCTTCACAACTCCTTGATGTTCTTCTTTGTTCAGATTGTGTCTTTGTTCAAGGATCTTCAGGACAGTGCGATAACCATAGGGAACAGGACTGAAATTTGGATTGCGTTCATTATAAACAGTGTCCAGCGTGTTGGTACCAATGAGGACAAGAGGCTGATGAGTTTTGATGTCAGGCACCACCAGAGCCAATGTTGCGACGTCAACTGGAGTTCCGAGGAAGTCTGGAGGGAAAGTGAGGTCCAGGTCAATGTATCCCCGGTAAGGGACCATTTGACCGTTGGCTCCTTCAACTTCAAGAAGGTCATCCAGAGGTAGAAGTGGATGATCTGACAGATGTGAGTTGTAAAATGATTCCGGAATAGTGGTGACTTGTGAGCCAGTGTCCAAGAGACAGTTTGCTGGAGTGTTCTTGATGATAATTTGTGCTGTGCATTTAGTACCAATAAGTCCCCTCGGTAATGACTTAAAGTGTTGTCGTGGTTCATATTTGGAACAGTGATTGGACACAGCCTCTGCTTGTCCCGCAGGAGAGACTGGTCCTAGTTTGACTGTGTCTTTCTGTTGTTTTGTTCCCAATGTGCTTGGTTTTGTTGTAGTCGTTGTTTCTTTTGCTGAACAAGTAATGGTTTGGCTGGCTGGCTGCATGTCATGGCGATGTGACCATCTTCGCCGCATCTGAAGCAAAACCCCGGTCGTGGACGGGTCTTCTGGGGTTTGCTGCCACCTTGTGCCTGAAAAAGTAGTTTGCTGTTCTTGGGGGTCTTGGAGCTCTGGTTGGTTTTAGCGAGAAGTGCTGACATTTGTTGCTGCAGTTGTTCTATTTGTTTTTTCAGTTCATTGATTGAAGTAGTGTCATATTGATGAGTGCAAGGACAGGTAGGACAGGTGCTTTGAGTGTGAAGAGTCGCACAGTGCTTGGTTGTACTGATGTGTCTTTTCATTAAGCTCTCCTTAACTTGTTTTCTGTCCTCCTCAGGAGAAGCAAGGAGAAGCAGTTCAGAGAATGCTGGGGGATGGTCTCGCTCATGTTCCAGTTGCAGTTTGCTTATGATGTCATTATCCCAGCACCCTCTGCAGAACTGATTCAACAAGTGCTTGTCAATATCCATAGCTGCAGCTCCACCTCGCTTCATCACAGTGTTCAATGTTAACAGTAGTCTTTGTAGATAGCTGGAAGGTTTTTCGCCATGATCTTGCAGAGTATTTAGGAATTGTGCAACCAATTCTTCTCCATCCTGCACTGTGGAGTAGGCCGAGTCCAGTACAGTTAAGTAAACAGATGGATGTGTATCAGGTCTCAGGCCTTTCACGACGTCAGCAGCAGGTGAGTTTAGACTTCCAATGATTTTTCCGGTCACATGCAGCGGTGGTAAGTTTACATCAACCAATAAAAGTTCAATATGAGATCGCCAGCTTTCATAATCAGATTCGTTGGGTGGTCTGGGCAATTTGCCAGAAAATGGACGGAGTCTGAAAGTAGATAATGGATGTGATGCAAGTTCTTCTGTTCTCACAATATGTTCTACCACCATCTTCTGTACTTGAGGTGGATTAAGATTTTCCTGTGAGAAGCTTTGTGGTTGTTAAGGCGAGTAACGATTTGGAGTTTGTGCTTGTTGTTGTGGGCAAGTGACTGCTCCCATCGGCACTCCCTGCTGGCCAGGTAAGGGAGGTGCCGGTTCCACGATTTGCACAGAGTCATCTCCTCCACCAGATGGCTCCACATTCTCCAAGTGTTGACTGATCTGTGACATCACATCTTGTAATACATTTTCAAATGGTTTTCCACTCCACCTTGCAAAGTGTCTCAGTTCATTCATGTAGTCAGGGGGACCCTCACTCCCGGCTGGGACTGTACTTTCATTGCAAGTTAATGTAACGTAAAATATGAGGGCAGGATCGTCCTCAGAAACATGCGTGTACGGTAATATTTTCTTAATTTCGCGAACTGCAGAGTCACAATTATACTCAATGATCAGGTTTTTATAAAATTTTGATTCTTTATCCTCAACATAAAGTATTTTGAATTTACCATACTGTTTCAAAACATCAAGTATTTCATCATCTTTAGTTGTATGAGTCACACCAGAAACAGTTACACAATTCATGATATTGAGCCCTGATTTTTCAAAGAAATCAATAATGTAGTACCCAAAATACAAAAAGTGCCCAAACAATGTTATTCACCAGAAATAACAGTTTCATTCACCGACAAGCTCCTGGCTAGCTCGCCACGTGCAACAATGTAACGCCAACTTAAAAGTTGGGGACACTAAAACGTGAAGGCTGAGTTATTACAATGGGATGCATGTGACTGACAGGAAAACCAGATTCGTTATGGGAGCTTGGGGAGAATGAAACACACAGGAGACAGAAATAAGTTTAACTGAATATATTAAATAAATTGAGAATGTACAGGGAAAACAAACAAATTAAATAATTGGAATAAATGCCAGTGTGGCAAAAGACCACAAAAAACAAACAAACCCTTAGCTCAAGTCCCTTTTCAAGTTTAGCATCAAAGATTTTTACTTTGATTAGTTCCAAGTTCCTTTGGGAGGTTTTGTAATCCTCAGTTGAGTTTCAATGCAAACGAAAATGCAAAGGTTCAACACAAATAATCCAGTTTAGGCAAAAAAATTGTTCAACGCAAAATGATCCAAAAAATCAGAGTCCAGATAACAAAGGAGAAAAACAGAAAGATCCTACCAGTTCGTAGATTGTTCTGGTTTTAAGCTCGCCACCTCAGAACGAGGAATGAGAGTTCATGGTGTGGTACAAAAAAACCTGACCTGTGACAAAGGTAAAAAAAAAAAAACAATAAATAACACAAGTCAGTTACTAGTAACATTTCATAGCATTATCATTTCCTTTATAAAGTAATCATTGCATTGCATTTGAATGAATGAATTAATCCAAATTCAAAGCTAACAATATAGTTCAGTTGCGCAACAATACATATTTATAATCTCCATTACCAATTAGACTACAAGACATGTAGTGAATCAGTTTCAATGGGTTTGTACCATTAGCATCAGTAAAAGAAAGAAAAGAAATGTCGTTATAGACATAACGATTAAACAATGTCCGATACACGCCATAATAACTGTTAAAATTTTAAATGCATTATTTCAAACTGCTCTCTTGAGTTTCTAAACTCAAAACAAAAGTCAAGAGAGCCGAAAACGTTCAGAAAAGTTGATAGCGGCAACCCGGAAGTTATTATTTTACTCAATTTAGCCATTTCTGCGCTAGTTAGCAAGCTTTTGGCAAATGCATTATATCAAATAAGCTCTTAGGTTACTCACCATTGAGTTTGAGAATTTTTGGAGTAAAATTCAGAATACCGCGGGCGGTTCTGTGCAGCCTCTGCCATGCGCTACAGTCCACAGCCGGGAGCAGGAAGTGGAGACAGGAAGTGGCTCGGGGCTCTTTCAGTTTTATCACACAGCGCCACTTGTGGCGGGTCCAATGGTATTGCAGTGGAGGAGGAGATATTTGCAAGCGATTTGGAGACGGGGTTACAGGTAGTAGTAGTTGTTGTAATTATAGTAGTAGTAGTAGTTGTAATTATAGTAGTAGCAGTAGTTGTAATTATAGTAGTAGCAGTAGTTGTAATTATAGTAGTAGTAGTAGTTGTAATTATAGTAGTAGTAGTTGTAATTGTAGTAGTAGTAGTAGTTGTAATTATAGTAGTAGTAGTTGTAATTATAGTAGTAGCAGTAGTTGTAATTATAGTAGTAGCAGTAGTTGTAATTATAGTAGTAGTAGTAGTTGTAATTATAGTAGTAGTAGTTGTAATTGTAGTAGTAGTAGTAGTAGTTGTAATTATAGTAGTAGTAGTTGTAATTATAGTAGTAGCAGTAGTTGTAATTATAGTAGTAGTAGTAATTATAGTAGTAGCAGTAGTTGTAATTATAGTAGTAGTAGTAATTATAGTAGTAGCAGTAGTTGTAATTATAGTAGCAGTAGTTGTAATTGTAGTAGTAGTAGTTGTAATTATAGTAGTAGTAGTTGTAATTGTAGTAGTAGTAGTTGTAATTATAGTAGTAGTAGTTGTAATTGTAGTAGTAGTAGTAGTTGTAATTGTAGTAGTAGCAGTAGTTGTAATTATAGTAGTAGCAGTAGTTGTAATTATAGTAGTAGTAGTAGTTGTAATTATAGTAGTAGTAGTTGTAATTGTAGTAGTAGTAGTAGTTGTAATTATAGTAGTAGTAGTTGTAATTATAGTAGTAGCAGTAGTTGTAATTATAGTAGTAGTAGTAATTATAGTAGTAGCAGTAGTTGTAATTATAGTAGTAGTAGTTGTAATTATAGTAGTAGTAGTTGTAATTGTAGTAGTAGTAGTTGTAATTATAGTAGTAGTAGTTGTAATTGTAGTAGTAGTAGTAGTTGTAATTGTAGTAGTAGTAGTAGTAGTAGTTGTAATTATAGTAGTAGTAGTTGTAATTATAGTAGTAGTAGTTGTAATTATAGTAGTAGTAGTAGTTGTAATTATAGTAGTTGTAGTAGTTGTAATTATAGTAGTAGCAGTAGTTGTAATTAGAGTAGTAGTAGTAGTAGTTGTAATTGTAGTAGTAGTAGTTGTAATTATAGTAGTAGTAGTAGTTGTAATTATAGTAGTAGTAGTAGTTGTAATTATAGTAGTAGCAGTAGTTGTAATTATAGTAGTAGTAGTTGTAATTATAGTAGTAGCAGTAGTTGTAATTATAGTAGTAGCAGTAGTTGTAATTATAGTAGTAGTAGTTGTAATTGTAGTAGTAGTTGTAATTATAGTAGTAGCAGTAGTTGTAATTATAGTAGTAGCAGTAGTTGTAATTATAGTAGTAGTAGTAGTTGTAATTATAGTAGTAGCAGTAGTTGTAATTATAGTAGTAGCAGTAGTTGTAATTATAGTAGTAGTAGTTGTAATTGTAGTAGTAGTAGTAGTTGTAATTATAGTAGTAGTTGTAATTATAGTAGTAGCAGTAGTTGTAATTATAGTAGTAGTAGTAGTTGTAATTGTAGTAGTAGTAGTAGTAGTTGTAATTATAGTAGTAGCAGTAGTTGTAATTATAGTAGTAGTAGTAGTTGTAATTGTAGTAGTAGTAGTAGTAGTTGTAATTATAGTAGTAGCAGTAGTTGTAATTGTAGTAGTAGTAGTAGTAGTTGTAATTATAGTAGTAGTAGTAGTTGTAATTATAGTAGTAGTAGTAGTTGTAATTATAGTAGTAGCAGTAGTTGTAATTATAGTAGTAGTAGTAGTTGTAATTGTAGTAGTAGTAGTAGTAGTTGTAATTATAGTAGTAGTAGTAGTTGTAATTATAGTAGTAGTAGTAGTTGTAATTGTAGTAGTAGTAGTAGTAGTTGTAATTATAGTAGTAGTTGTAATTATAGTATTAGCAGTAGTTGTAATTGTAGTAGTAGTAGTAGTTGTTGTAATTATAGTAGTAGTAGTTGTAATTATAGTAGTAGTAGTAATTGTAATTATAGTAGTAGTAGTAGTTGTAATTATAGTAGTAGCAGTAGTTGTAATTATAGTAGTAGTAGTAGTTGTAATTATAGTAGTAGCAGTAGTTGTAATTATAGTAGTAGCAGTAGTTGTAATTATAGTAGTAGTAGTTGTAATTATAGTAGTAGCAGTAGTTGTAATTATAGTAGTAGTAGTAGTTGTAATTATAGTAGTAGTAGTAGTTGTAATTATAGTAGTAGCAGTAGTTGTAATTATAGTAGTAGTAGTAGTAGTTGTAATTATAGTAGTAGCAGTAGTTGTAATTATAGTAGTAGTAGTAGTAGTTGTAATTATAGTAGTAGCAGTAGTTGTAATTATAGTAGTAGTAGTTGTAATTATAGTAGCAGTAGTTGTAATTATAGTAGTAGTTGTAATTATAGTAGTAGTAGTAGTTGTAATTGTAGTAGTAGTAGTAGTAGTTGTAATTATAGTAGTAGCAGTAGTTGTAATTATAGTAGTAGTAGTAGTTGTAATTGTAGTAGTAGTAGTAGTAGTTGTAATTATAGTAGTAGCAGTAGTTGTAATTGTAGTAGTAGTAGTAGTTGTTGTAATTATAGTAGTAGTAGTTGTAATTATAGTAGTAGTAGTAGTTGTAATTATAGTAGTAGTAGTAGTTGTAATTATAGTAGTAGCAGTAGTTGTAATTATAGTAGTAGTAGTAGTTGTAATTGTAGTAGTAGTAGTAGTAGTTGTAATTATAGTAGTAGCAGTAGTTGTAATTATAGTAGTAGTAGTAGTTGTAATTGTAGTAGTACTAGTAGTAGTTGTAATTATAGTAGTAGTTGTAATTATAGTAGTAGCAGTAGTTGTAATTATAGTAGTAGTAGTAGTTGTAATTGTAGTAGTAGCAGTAGTTGTAATTATAGTAGTAGTAGTAGTTGTAATTATAGTAGTACTAGTAGTAGTTGTAATTATAGTAGTAGTTGTAATTATAGTAGTAGTAGTAGTTGTAATTATAGTAGTAGCAGTAGTTGTAATTGTAGTAGTACTAGTAGTAGTTGTAATTATAGTAGTAGTTGTAATTATAGTAGTAGTAGTAGTTGTAATTATAGTAGTAGCAGTAGTTGTAATTATAGTAGTAGCAGTAGTTGTAATTGTAGTAGTAGTAGTTGTTGTAATTATAGTAGTAGTAGTTGTAATTATAGTAGTAGTAGTAGTTGTAATTATAGTAGTAGTAGTAGTTGTAATTATAGTAGTAGCAGTAGTTGTAATTATAGTAGTAGTAGTAGTTGTAATTATAGTAGTAGTAGTAGTTGTAATTATAGTAGTAGCAGTAGTTGTAATTATAGTAGTAGTAGTAGTTGTAATTGTAGTAGTACTAGTAGTAGTTGTAATTATAGTAGTAGTTGTAATTATAGTAGTAGCAGTAGTTGTAATTATAGTAGTAGTAGTAGTTGTAATTATAGTAGTAGCAGTAGTTGTAATTATAGTAGTAGTAGTAGTTGTAATTGTAGTAGTAGTAGTAGTAGTTGTAATTATAGTAGTAGCAGTAGTTGTAATTATAGTAGTAGTAGTAGTTGTAATTGTAGTAGTACTAGTAGTAGTTGTAATTATAATAGTAGTTGTAATTATAGTAGTAGCAGTAGTTGTAATTATAGTAGTAGCAGTAGTTGTAATTATAGTAGTAGTAGTTGTAATTATAGTAGTAGCAGTAGTTGTAATTATAGTAGTAGTAGTAGTTGTAATTATAGTAGTAGTAGTAGTTGTAATTATAGTAGTAGTAGTTGTAATTATAGTAGCAGTAGTTGTAATTATAGTAGTAGTTGTAATTATAGTAGTAGTAGTAGTTGTAATTATAGTAGTAGCAGTAGTTGTAATTATAGTAGTAGTAGTAGTTGTAATTATAGTAGTAGCAGTAGTTGTAATTATAGTAGTAGTAGTAGTAGTTGTAATTATAGTAGTAGCAGTAGTTGTAATTATAGTAGTAGCAGTAGTTGTAATTATAGTAGTAGTAGTTGTAATTATAGTAGCAGTAGTTGTAATTATAGTAGTAGTTTTAATTATAGTAGTAGCAGTAGTTGTAATTATAGTAGTAGTAGTAGTTGTAATTGTAGTAGTAGTAGTTGTAATTATAGTAGTAGCAGTAGTTGTAATTGTAGTAGTAGTAGTAGTTGTTGTAATTATAGTAGTAGTAGTTGTAATTATAGTAGTAGTAGTAGTTGTAATTATAGTAGTAGTAGTAGTTGTAATTATAGTAGTAGCAGTAGTTGTAATTATAGTAGTAGTAGTAGTTGTAATTATAGTAGTAGTAGTAGTAGTTGTAATTATAGTAGTAGTAGTAGTTGTAATTATAGTAGTAGTAGTAGTTGTAATTATAGTAGTAGTAGTAGTTGTAATTATAGTAGTAGCAGTAGTTGTAATTATAGTAGTAGTAGTAGTAGTTGTAATTATAGTAGTAGTAGTAGTTGTAATTATAGTAGTAGTAGTAGTTGTAATTATAGTAGTAGTAGTAGTTGTAATTATAGTAGTAGCAGTAGTTGTAATTATAGTAGTAGTAGTAGTTGTAATTATAGTAGTAGCAGTAGTTGTAATTATAGTAGTAGTAGTAGTTGTAATTATAGTAGTAGCAGTAGTTGTAATTATAGTAGTAGTAGTAGTTGTAATTATAGTAGTAGTAGTAGTAGTTGTAATTATAGTAGTAGCAGTAGTTGTAATTATAGTAGTAGTAGTAGTTGTAATTATAGTAGTAGCAGTAGTTGTAATTATAGTAGTAGTAGTAGTTGTAATTATAGTAGTAGCAGTAGTTGTAATTATAGTAGTAGTAGTAGTTGTAATTATAGTAGTAGCAGTAGTTGTAATTATAGTAGTAGCAGTAGTTGTAATTATAGTAGTAGTAGTAGTTGTAATTATAGTAGTAGCAGTAGTTGTAATTATAGTAGTAGTAGTTGTAATTATAGTAGTAGCAGTAGTTGTAATTATAGTAGTAGCAGTAGTTGTAATTATAGTAGTAGTAGTAGTAGTTGTAATTATAGTAGTAGCAGTAGTTGTAATTATAGTAGTAGTAGTAGTTGTAATTATAGTAGTAGCAGTAGTTGTAATTATAGTAGTAGTAGTAGTTGTAATTATAGTAGTAGTAGTAGTTGTAATTATAGTAGTAGTAGTAGTTGTAATTATAGTAGTAGTAGTAGTAGTTGTAATTATAGTAGTAGTAGTAGTAGTTGTAATTATAGTAGTAGCAGTAGTTGTAATTATAGTAGTAGTAGTAGTTGTAATTATAGTAGCAGTAGTTGTAATTATAGTAGTAGTTGTAATTATAGTAGTAGCAGTAGTTGTAATTATAGTAGTAGTAGTAGTAGTTGTAATTATAGTAGTAGTAGTAGTAGTTGTAATTATAGTAGTAGCAGTAGTTGTAATTATAGTAGTAGTAGTAGTTGTAATTATAGTAGTAGCAGTAGTTGTAATTATAGTAGTAGTAGTAGTAGTTGTAATTATAGTAGTAGCAGTAGTTGTAATTATAGTAGTAGTAGTTGTAATTATAGGAGTAGCAGTAGTTGTAATTATAGTAGTAGCAGTAGTTGTAATTATAGTAGTAGTAGTTGTAATTGTAGTAGTAGTAGTAGTTGTAATTATAGTAGCAGTAGTTGTAATTATAGTAGTAGCAGTAGTTGTAATTATAGTAGTAGTAGTTGTAATTATAGTAGTAGTAGTAGTTGTAATTGTAGTAGTAGTAGTAGTTGTAATTATAGTAGCAGTAGTTGTAATTATAGTAGTAGTAGTAGTTGTAATTATAGTAGTAGCAGTAGTTGTAATTATAGTAGTAGTAGTAGTAGTTGTAATTATAGTAGTAGCAGTAGTTGTAATTATAGTAGTAGTAGTAGTAGTTGTAATTATAGTAGTAGTTGTAATTATAGTAGTAGTAGTAGTTGTAATTATAGTAGTAGCAGTAGTTGTAATTATAGTAGTAGCAGTAGTTGTAATTATAGTAGTAGTAGTAGTTGTAATTATAGTAGTAGCAGTAGTTGTAATTATAGTAGTAGTAGTTGTAATTATAGTAGTAGTAGTAGTTGTAATTATAGTAGTAGTTGTAATTATAGTAGTAGTAGTTGTAATTATAGTAGTAGCAGTAGTTGTAATTATAGTAGTAGTAGTAGTTGTAATTATAGTAGTAGTAGTAGTTGTAATTATAGTAGTAGTAGTAGTTGTAATTATAGTAGTAGTAGTAGTAGTTGTAATTATAGTAGTAGTAGTAGTTGTAATTATAGTAGTAGCAGTAGTTGTAATTATAGTAGTAGTAGTAGTTGTAATTATAGTAGTAGCAGTAGTTGTAATTATAGTAGTAGTAGTTGTAATTATAGTAGTAGTAGTAGTTGTAATTATAGTAGTAGCAGTAGTTGTAATTATAGTAGTAGCAGTAGTTGTAATTATAGTAGTAGTAGTAGTTGTAATTATAGTAGTAGCAGTAGTTGTAATTATAGTAGTAGTAGTAGTTGTAATTATAGTAGTAGTAGTAGTTGTAATTATAGTAGTAGCAGTAGTTGTAATTATAGTAGTAGCAGTAGTTGTAATTATAGTAGTAGTAGTAGTTGTAATTATAGTAGTAGCAGTAGTTGTAATTATAGTAGTAGTAGTAGTTGTAATTATAGTAGTAGCAGTAGTTGTAATTATAGTAGTAGTAGTAGTTGTAATTATAGTAGTAGTAGTAGTAGTTGTAATTATAGTAGTAGTAGTAGTTGTAATTATAGTAGTAGTAGTTGTAATTATAGTAGTAGTAGTTGTAATTATAGTAGTAGCAGTAGTTGTAATTATAGTAGTAGCAGTAGTTGTAATTATAGTAGTAGTAGTAGTTGTAATTATAGTAGTAGTAGTAGTAGTTGTAATTATAGTAGTAGCAGTAGTTGTAATTATAGTAGTAGTAGTAGTTGTAATTATAGTAGTAGTAGTAGTTGTAATTATAGTAGTAGCAGTAGTTGTAATTATAGTAGTAGTAGTAGTTGTAATTATAGTAGTAGTAGTAGTAGTTGTAATTATAGTAGTAGCAGTAGTTGTAATTATAGTAGTAGTAGTAGTTGTAATTATAGTAGTAGTAGTAGTTGTAATTATAGTAGTAGCAGTAGTTGTAATTATAGTAGTAGTAGTAGTTGTAATTATAGTAGTAGTAGTAGTAGTTGTAATTATAGTAGCAGTAGTTGTAATTATAGTAGTAGTAGTAGTTGTAATTATAGTAGCAGTAGTTGTAATTATAGTAGTAGTAGTAGTTGTAATTATAGTAGTAGTAGTTGTAATTATAGTAGTAGTAGTAGTTGTAATTATAGTAGTAGCAGTAGTTGTAATTATAGTAGTAGTAGTAGTTGTAATTATAGTAGTAGCAGTAGTTGTAATTATAGTAGTAGTAGTAGTTGTAATTATAGTAGTAGTAGTAGTTGTAATTATAGTAGTAGTAGTTGTAATTATAGTAGTAGTAGTAGTTGTAATTATAGTAGTAGTAGTAGTTGTAATTATAGTAGTAGCAGTAGTTGTAATTATAGTAGTAGTAGTAGTAGTTGTAATTATAGTAGTAGCAGTAGTTGTAATTATAGTAGTAGTAGTAGTAGTTGTAATTATAGTAGTAGCAGTAGTTGTAATTATAGTAGTAGCAGTAGTTGTAATTATAGTAGTAGCAGTAGTTGTAATTATAGTAGTAGCAGTAGTTGTAATTATAGTAGTAGTAGTAGTTGTAATTATAGTAGTAGCAGTAGTTGTAATTATAGTAGTAGTAGTTGTAATTGTAGTAGTAGTAGTAGTTGTAATTATAGTAGTAGCAGTAGTTGTAATTATAGTAGTAGTAGTTGTAATTATAGTAGTAGTAGTAGTTGTAATTATAGTAGTAGCAGTAGTTGTAATTATAGTAGTAGTAGTAGTTGTAATTATAGTAGTAGTAGTAGTTGTAATTATAGTAGTAGCAGTAGTTGTAATTATAGTAGTAGTAGTAGTAGTTGTAATTATAGTAGTAGTAGTAGTTGTAATTATAGTAGTAGCAGTAGTTGTAATTATAGTAGGAGCAGTAGTTGTAATTATAGTAGGAGCAGTAGTTGTAATTATAGTAGTAGTAGTAGTTGTAATTATAGTAGTAGCAGTAGTAGTTGTAATTATAGTAGGAGCAGTAGTTGTAATTATAGTAGTAGTAGTAGTTGTAATTATAGTAGTAGCAGTAGTTGTAATTATAGTAGTAGTAGTAGTTGTAATTATAGTAGTAGTAGTAGTTGTAATTATAGTAGTAGCAGTAGTTGTAATTATAGTAGTAGTAGTAGTTGTAATTATAGTAGTAGCAGTAGTTGTAATTATAGTAGTAGTAGTTGTAATTATAGTAGTAGTAGTAGTTGTAATTATAGTAGTAGCAGTAGTTGTAATTATAGTAGTAGTAGTAGTAGTTGTAATTATAGTAGTAGCAGTAGTTGTAATTATAGTAGTAGTAGTAGTTGTAATTATAGTAGTAGTAGTAGTTGTAATTATAGTAGTAGCAGTAGTTGTAATTATAGTAGTAGTAGTAGTTGTAATTATAGTAGTAGTAGTAGTAGTTGTAATTATAGTAGTAGTAGTAGTTGTAATTATAGTAGTAGTAGTAGTTGTAATTATAGTAGCAGTAGTTGTAATTATAGTAGTAGTAGTAGTTGTAATTATAGTAGTAGTAGTTGTAATTATAGTAGTAGCAGTAGTTGTAATTATAGTAGTAGCAGTAGTTGTAATTATAGTAGTAGTAGTAGTTGTAATTATAGTAGTAGCAGTAGTTGTAATTATAGTAGTAGTAGTAGTTGTAATTATAGTAGTAGTTGTAATTATAGTAGTAGTAGTAGTAGTAATTATTTTAGTAGTAGTAGTTGTAATTATAGTAGTAGTAGTACTAGTAGTAATTATAGTAGTAGTAGTAGTAGTAGGTGTAATTATAGTAGTAGCAGTAGTTGTAATTATAGTAGTAGCAGTAGTTGTAATTATAGTAGTAGTAGTAGTTGTAATTATAGTAGTAGCAGTAGTTGTAATTATAGTAGTAGTAGTAGTTGTAATTATAGTAGTAGCAGTAGTTGTAATTATAGTAGTAGTAGTTGTAATTATAGTAGTAGCAGTAGTTGTAATTATAGTAGTAGCAGTAGTTGTAATTATAGTAGTAGTAGTAGTTGTAATTATAGTAGTAGCAGTAGTTGTAATTATAGTAGTAGTAGTAGTTGTAATTATAGTAGTAGTAGTAGTTGTAATTATAGTAGTAGCAGTAGTTGTAATTATAGTAGCAGTAGTTGTAATTATAGTAGTAGCAGTAGTTGTAATTGTAGTAGTAGTAGTAGTTGTAATTATAGTAGCAGTAGTTGTAATTATAGTAGTAGTTGTAATTATAGTAGTAGCAGTAGTTGTAATTATAGTAGTAGTAGTAGTTGTAATTATAGTAGTAGTAGTAGTTGTAATTATAGTAGTAGCAGTAGTTGTAATTATAGTAGTAGTAGTAGTTGTAATTATAGTAGCAGTAGTTGTAATTATAGTAGTAGTAGTAGTTGTAATTATAGTAGTAGCAGTAGTTGTAATTATAGTAGTAGCAGTAGTTGTAATTATAGTAGCAGTAGTTGTAATTATAGTAGTAGTAGTAGTTGTAATTATAGTAGTAGTAGTTGTAATTATAGTAGTAGTTGTAATTATAGTAGTAGCAGTAGTTGTAATTATAGTAGTAGCAGTAGTTGTAATTATAGTAGTAGTAGTAGTAGTTGTAATTATAGTAGTAGCAGTAGTTGTAATTATAGTAGTAGTAGTAGTTGTAATTATAGTAGTAGCAGTAGTTGTAATTATAGTAGTAGTAGTAGTTGTAATTATAGTAGTAGCAGTAGTTGTAATTATAGTAGTAGTAGTAGTTGTAATTATAGTAGTAGCAGTAGTTGTAATTATAGTAGTAGCAGTAGTTGTAATTATAGTAGTAGTAGTAGTTGTAATTATAGTAGTAGTAGTAGTTGTAATTATAGTAGTAGCAGTAGTTGTAATTATAGTAGTAGTAGTAGTTGTAATTATAGTAGTAGTAGTTGTAATTATAGTAGTAGCAGTAGTTGTAATTATAGTAGTAGTAGTTGTAATTATAGTAGTAGTAGTAGTTGTAATTATAGTAGTAGCAGTAGTTGTAATTATAGTAGTAGTAGTAGTTGTAATTATAGTAGTAGTAGTAGTTGTAATTATAGTAGTAGCAGTAGTTGTAATTATAGTAGTAGCAGTAGTTGTAATTATAGTAGTAGTAGTAGTTGTAATTATAGTAGTAGCAGTAGTTGTAATTATAGTAGTAGTAGTTGTAATTGTAGTAGTAGTAGTAGTTGTAATTATAGTAGCAGTAGTTGTAATTATAGTAGTAGTAGTAGTTGTAATTATAGTAGTAGCAGTAGTTGTAATTATAGTAGTAGTAGTTGTAATTATAGTAGCAGTAGTTGTAATTATAGTAGTAGTTGTAATTATAGTAGTAGCAGTAGTTGTAATTATAGTAGTAGTAGTAGTTGTAATTATAGTAGTAGCAGTAGTTGTAATTATAGTAGTAGTAGTAGTTGTAATTATAGTAGTAGTAGTTGTAATTATAGTAGTAGCAGTAGTTGTAATTATAGTAGCAGTAGTTGTAATTATAGTAGTAGTAGTAGTTGTAATTATAGTAGTAGTAGTAGTTGTAATTATAGTAGTAGTAGTTGTAATTATAGTAGTAGTAGTAGTTGTAATTATAGTAGTAGCAGTAGTTGTAATTATAGTAGTAGTAGTTGTAATTATAGTAGTAGTAGTAGTAGTTGTAATTATAGTAGTAGAAGTAGTTGTAATAATATTAGTAGAAGTAGTTGTAATTATAGTAGTAGTAGTAGTTGTAATTATAGTAGCAGTAGTTGTAATTATAGTAGTAGTAGTAGTTGTAATTATAGTAGTAGTAGTAGTTGTAATTATAGTAGTAGTAGTTGTAATTATAGTAGTAGTAGTAGTTGTAATTATAGTAGTAGCAGTAGTTGTAATTATAGTAGTAGTAGTAGTAGTTGTAATTATAGTAGTAGCAGTAGTTGTAATTATAGTAGTAGTAGTAGTTGTAATTATAGTAGTAGCAGTAGTTGTAATTATAGTAGTAGTAGTTGTAATTGTAGTAGTAGTAGTAGTTGTAATTATAGTAGTAGCAGTAGTTGTAATTATAGTAGTAGTAGTAGTTGTAATTATAGTAGTAGTAGTTGTAATTATAGTAGTAGCAGTAGTTGTAATTATAGTAGCAGTAGTTGTAATTATAGTAGTAGTAGTTGTAATTGTAGTAGTAGCAGTAGTTGTAATTATAGTAGTAGTAGTAGTTGTAATTGTAGTAGTAGTAGTAGTAGTTGTAATTATAGTAGTAGTAGTTGTAATTATAGTAGTAGCAGTAGTTGTAATTATAGTAGTAGTAGTTGTAATTGTAGTAGTAGTAGTAGTTGTAATTATAGTAGCAGTAGTTGTAATTATAGTAGTAGTTGTAATTATAGTAGTAGTAGTTGTAATTATAGTAGTAGTTGTAATTATAGTAGTAGTAGTTGTAATTATAGTAGCAGTAGTTGTAATTATAGTAGTAGTTGTAATTATAGTAGTAGTAGTTGTAATTATAGTAGTAGTTGTAATTATAGTAGTAGTAGTTGTAATTATAGTAGTAGTAGTTGTAATTATAGTAGTAGCAGTAGTTGTAATTATAGTAGTAGTAGTTGTAATTATAGTAGTAGTTGTAATTATAGTAGTAGTAGTTGTAATTATAGTAGTAGTAGTTGTAATTATAGTAGTAGCAGTAGTTGTAATTATAGTAGTAGCAGTAGTTGTAATTATAGTAGTAGTAGTTGTAATTATAGTAGTAGTAGTAGTTGTAATTATAGTAGCAGTAGTTGTAATTATAGTAGTAGTTGTAATTATAGTAGTAGCAGTAGTTGTAATTATAGTAGTAGTAGTTGTAATTATAGTAGTAGCAGTAGTTGTAATTATAGTAGTAGCAGTAGTTGTAATTATAGTAGTAGTAGTTGTAATTCTAGTAGTAGTAGTAGTTGTAATTATAGTAGCAGTAGTTGTAATTATAGTAGTAGTAGTAGTTGTAATTATAGTAGTAGCAGTAGTTGTAATTATAGTAGTAGCAGTAGTTGTAATTATAGTAGTAGTAGTTGTAATTATAGTAGTAGTAGTTGTTGTAATTATAGTAGTAGCAGTAGTTGTAATTATAGTAGTAGTAGTTGTAATTGTAGTAGTAGTAATAGTTGTAATTATAGTAGCAGTAGTTGTAATTATAGTAGTAGTTGTAATTATAGTAGTAGCAGTAGTTGTAATTATAGTAGTAGTTGTAATTGTAGTAGTAGTAGTAGTTGTTGTAATTATAGTAGCAGTAGTTGTAATTATAGTAGTAGCAGTAGTTGTAATTATAGTAGCAGTAGTTGTAATTATAGTAGTAGTAGTTGTAATTATAGTAGCAGTAGTTGTAATTATAGTAGTAGTTGTAATTATAGTAGTAGCAGTAGTTGTAATTGTAGTAGTAGTAGTAGTTGTAATTATAGTAGTAGCCGTAGTTGTAATTATAGTAGTAGCAGTAGTTGTAATTATAGTAGTAGTAGTTGTAATTATAGTAGTAGTAGTTGTAATTATAGTAGCAGTAGTTGTAATTATAGTAGTAGTAGTTGTTGTAATTATAGTAGTAGCCGTAGTTGTAATTATAGTAGTAGTAGTTGTAATTATAGTAGTAGTAGTTGTAATTATAGTAGCAGTAGTTGTAATTATAGTAGTAGTTGTAATTATAGTAGTAGTAGTTGTAATTATAGTGGCAGTAGTTGTAATTATAGTAGTAGTTGTAATTATAGTAGTAGCAGTAGTTGTAATTGTAGTAGTATTAGTAGTAGTTGTAATTATAGTATTAGCAGTAGTTGTAATTATAGTAGTAGCAGTAGTTGTAATTATAGTAGTAGTAGTAGTTGTAATTATAGTAGTAGCAGTAGTTGTAATTATAGTAGTAGTAGTTGTAATTGTAGTAGTAGCAGTAGTTGTAATTATAGTAGTAGTAGTAGTTGTAATTGTAGTAGTAGTAGTAGTAGTTGTAATTATAGTAGTAGCAGTAGTTGTAATTATAGTAGTAGCAGTAGTTGTAATTATAGTAGTAGTAGTTGTAATTGTAGTAGTAGTAGTAGTAGTTGTAATTATAGTAGCAGTAGTTGTAATTATAGTAGTAGTTGTAATTATAGTAGTAGTAGTTGTAATTATAGTAGCAGTAGTTGTAATTATAGTAGTAGTTGTAATTATAGTAGTAGTAGTTGTAATTATAGTAGTAGTAGTAGTTGTAATTATAGTAGTAGCAGTAGTTGTAATTATAGTAGTAGCAGTAGTTGTAATTATAGTAGTAGCAGTAGTTGTAATTATAGTAGTAGTAGTTGTAATTGTAGTAGTAGTAGTAGTTGTAATTATAGTAGCAGTAGTTGTAATTATAGTAGTAGTTGTAATTATAGTAGTAGCAGTAGTTGTAATTATAGTAGTAGTAGTTGTAATTATAGTAGTAGCAGTAGTTGTAATTATAGTAGTAGCAGTAGTTGTAATTATAGTAGTAGTAGTTGTAATTCTAGTAGTAGTAGTAGTTGTAATTATAGTAGTAGTTGTAATTATAGTAGTAGCAGTAGTTGTAATTATAGTAGTAGTAGTTGTAATTATAGTAGTAGTAGTAGTTGTAATTATAGTAGTAGCAGTAGTTGTAATTATAGTAGTAGCAGTAGTTGTAATTATAGTAGTAGTAGTTGTAATTATAGTAGTAGTAGTTGTTGTAATTATAGTAGTAGCAGTAGTTGTAATTATAGTAGTAGTAGTTGTAATTGTAGTAGTAGTAATAGTTGTAATTATAGTAGCAGTAGTTGTAATTATAGTAGTAGTTGTAATTATAGTAGTAGCAGTAGTTGTAATTATAGTAGTAGTTGTAATTGTAGTAGTAGTAGTAGTAGTTGTTGTAATTATAGTAGCAGTAGTTGTAATTATAGTAGTAGTTGTAATTGTAGTAGTAGTAGTAGTTGTTGTAATTATAGTAGCAGTAGTTGTAATTATAGTAGTAGCAGTAGTTGTAATTATAGTAGCAGTAGTTGTAATTATAGTAGTAGCAGTAGTTGTAATTATAGTAGTAGTAGTTGTAATTATAGTAGTAGTAGTTGTTGTAATTATAGTAGTAGCAGTAGTTGTAATTATAGTAGTAGTAGTTGTAATTATAGTAGTAGCAGTAGTTGTAATTATAGTAGTAGTAGTTGTAATTATAGTAGTAGTAGTAGTTGTAATTATAGTAGTAGCAGTAGTTGTAATTAGAGTAGTAGTAGTAGTTGTAATTAGAGTAGTAGCAGTAGTTGTAATTATAGTAGTAGCAGTAGTTGTAATTATAGTAGTAGCAGTAGTTGTAATTAGAGTAGTAGTAGTAGTAATGATAGTAGAAGTAGTAGCAGTTCTTTCCTTTCCCTGTCGTAGTGTGGCACAGAGCCATGTGTCTGTTTATGTAATGGTGTGAGCTCGTGCCCACTCTCCACTGTGACCCGCTGTGACCCGCTGACACCCGCTGGCACCCGCTGGAACCCCGCGCTCACTCCGGCTGCCACTTTAACTTGTTACTGTGACAACGACCCCCAGGCTCCAACCCTTAACACGTGTTCGTCTACACAGACCTGTGGCTATGAGACGGAATTCAGGCTTTTTTTCTTCCTGATGATTTTAGTCCCTGTGCCCTTCCTGCCCATCTGAACTGACCAACTAATGCAGCATGTTTGTACAGATTTAAACTCAGACAATGTATTGTTTGTGAAAGAAATAATACTTATCCTAAAGGGCCCATATTACACTCTCTTTGTTGCATGTTGTTGCATGTTTAGTGTTTGTCTACGTTTCGCTCCAAGTACCGCAGCATTTTCCTAATGTTGTAAACCTGTTCACTCATATGGCAATAAAACCTTTCTGATTCTGATTCTGATTCTCTTCCACCTCATGATGTTATGTGGTAATAGAGGAACTGCTCCACTGTGTTTTTAAACTCCATACACCATCTCTATGTAGAATTGTTTGGAGGATTGCAGCCCTGGAACTGCACATCTCTATGGAACTAAAGGTAAAAGGAGCTGTTAATTAGTGTTTTCCAATGCAATTTTTTTGGGATCTGGTCCGATACCATAGTGTGAAGAAGTACACTTAGGCTACTTCATTTTGTAACATACAAGAACAAAAAAATACATCTTCTAAAAGGCTACTTTATAAAAAAAAAAATGCGAGAGTAAAAAATTATTTTGAGGACTAAAATATTGGTGAAATGTATCATGATCTTGACAATAAGTAGTGCTGATTTAAGCTGATTTAAGATAGAAAAGTTGTTGTGTAGTTTAATAGTTGCAATTAAATTATAGTTGTTGTAGAAGTAGTAGCAGTAGTAGTAATTATATTAGTAGTAGTGCTGTCAATTGAATAAGATATTGAATTGCGATTAATCTCTTTGTGCAATTTTAATTTTTTTTTAAATTGTAAACCATAATTGTCAGTGAGACAACTTTATGTTCGATGTCCCATTCTCATGTTCCACTTTGATGGAGTCAAAATTTCAGTCAAAGGACTGAAGTTCCACTGTGGGTGAAATAATGTGCTGTGACCTGAGGTACTTACTGAGGGATGTCCAGTGATCTGCAGTTAGCGCCACTGTGTTGTCCTGCCCCAACCATGGCCCTAACGCTGCTGTACGAAGGGCGCACTCACACTGTGCTCAAGCACAGCTGCGTAAGGTTCTATGGCCTCACTCACACCTGCACAACCGAACCGGGTCACAGGCAATGACGTCATCACATGGTGCTGTTTGTTTACATGTAGATTTACATGCAGCAGAACTAACGCTTTTAGCGGAGAAAATAAGTCCAGCGGCATGAAATATCTATTAAATAGTGAGACAGATGTGAGTCCTGCTGCGATACACTCCTCTGTGAGTTTATGGATATAATAGCAACACAGAGGAGTGAGGACAGACAGAGGAGAGAGGCTGCAAAACTCCTGTTACTATCCAAAATCCTTATTGAAGGTCAGTGCGGATTCTTCGTATGTTTTAATAATAATAATAATGCATCAGTTTTATATAGCGCTTTTCAGGACACTCAAAGACGCTTTACAGAGCATTATTCATTCACTCCAGACCCGGTGGTGGTAAACTACTATTGTAGCCACCGCTGCCCTGGGGCAGACTGACGGAAGCGAGGCTCCAATCTGCACCATCGGCCCCTCCGACCACCACCAACACTCACGCACACACCACTTTCATACTAGGCAATGTGGATGATGTGCCTTGCCTAAGGACACTACGACCACTGGTGCCCCACTGTGGCACCTGGAATTCCCAGTGTCTCCCATCCAAGTACTAACCAGGCCCGGCCCTGCTTAGCTTCTGAGATCTGACGGGATCAGGCTTTGACGAGCCGGTATGGCCACAAGCAGATTTTATTTAGTGTTTGCTTTGGCCCACCTTGTTACGTTTAGCAAGGAGGACCCCAAAGCAGAGGCAAGATAGGTGAGTTTAAACAGTTTATTGTACAAAACTTTGGCTGGTGGAGGCGACGGAGGCAGGCTGGAGACAGGCTGGTCCGGGAGCTGCAGCAGTGGCAAAGACACGATGACCTGGAGGCAGATATGCAGGTAAGTAAGGAACAGCAAAATACACTGGAGCAGAGAGAGCAAAGCACTACCGCATGAGACTGAATTATCTGGCACTGAAGATCAGGCAGATGAGGCCTTTATACTGGAGCTGACAACGAGCTGCAGGTGTGCCACTCTGCTGCTGAACTCCAGCCACGGCCCCATCACACACCAGCCCTGCACAAAACAGAAAAACACAAGGGGAGGGGGAACAACAGAAACCAAATCCTAACACACCTCCTCCAGGTGAGACTTTTCAGTTTCATACAAATTGTTTTCCTTCCAGTTTACAGACGGATCCTGTAGTTTTTTCTGACATTACAGCAGTGGCCACACTCAATATTGTTGACAGCACTAATTAGTAGTAGTAGTTGCAATTAAAGTAGTAGTCGTAGAAGTAGTAGTAGTAATAATTATAGTTGTAGTTGTTCTGATACAATTTTTGCGTGATCCGATCCGATACTGATACTTGGCCTTGGTGTACTCGCCGATACCGATACCATAGTGTGAAGAAGTACACTGAGGCTACCTAATTTTGTAACATACAACAACAAGAGCAAAAAAGAAATCATCTAAAAGGCAATTTTAAAAGAATGTAAGAGTAAAAAATATTTTGAGGACTAAAATATTGGGGCAATGTATAATGTATAATGATCTTGACGATAAGTAGTGCTGATTTAAGCTGATTTAAGATGATTAGCTAATTATGCAGAGTAAACAAAGTCTGAGTTAGCGCTGTTGCTGCTGTTGTCGGTATTGGAACAAACCTACTGTTAACTTAAACTACCACTGCATGACATCACAAGATGGAACAGAGCATTTTGACCTTCTGACGATGTAGACAGACTGATAATGTAGGATTACTCAAACATATGTGAATGAAACTCATTTTAACATGACACAAGAGTCCATTTTGTGTAATATAGGAGCTTGAAATAAACTTAGGGAAAAAGCTGCTCCCTCTTCAGTCCACATTTGTTTTCTGTTCACCTGCAGGTTCTCGTCTTAACAGAGTAAAAGGAAAAGTTTCTATAAGTTCTCAGAAACACATTTCCAATTAGTCCGTCTGTCTCCTCCTGTCACTCACAGCGTATCTGCAGCTCTTTTAGTCTTTGGTGGCGCTTCTGTTCATTCAGACTCAGGCTCGCTGCTGTGTTTTCTGTCAGATGATTTCCTCTCTCTGGGGACGGCTCCGGTCCTACACGGAGGTGGAGGTCTGTCTCTCACCCTGTTCACTCGTCTCCTCATCCCTCCATCTGCCTCATCTGCCTCTCCCGCTGCACCTGAACACAGCACAGAGCAAACAGACGGAGACGGGGAGAGCGGGTGACAAGTTTTTCTAGTTTGGAGCAGACCTGTGCTTGGCCTCATTTAGTCTAATAAATATTCTGACATGGCTTAATTCTGATTTGGACCCTGTTTAGTCCTGGTTTAGTCCTGTTTTTTTTGACATAGTTTAATACTGATTTAGACCCTGATTAGTCCTGGTTTAGACCCTGATTAGTCCTGGTTTAGTACTGGTTTAGACATGGTTTAGTGCAGGTTTAGTCCTGGTTTAGTACTGTTTAGTTCTAGTTTTTGACATCTTTTAATACTGATTTAAACCCTGATTAGTCCTGGTTTAGACATGGTTTAGTCCTGGTTTAGAACTGGTTTAGTCCATGTTTTTAACAAGATTTAATACTGATTTAGACCCTGATTACTCCTAGTTTAGACCTTGATTAATCCTGGTTTAGACCTTGATTAGTACTGGTTTAGTCCTAGTTTTTGACATGATTCAATACTGATTGAGACCCTGATTAGTCCTGGTTTAGACCTTGATTAGTCCTGGTTTAGACCTTGATTAGTACTGGTTTAGTCCTAGTTTTTGACATGGTTTAATACTGATTTGGACCCTGTTTAGTCATGGTTTAGTCATGGTTTAGTACTGGTTTAGACATGGTTTAGTTATGGTTTATTCCTGGTTTAGTCCTAAATTTAAACCATTTACCTCTGGTTTAGGGCTGATTTAGTCCTTGTTTAGTACCTGTTTATTACAGGTACTAAGGTCTAGTTTAGGTTTAGGTCCAGTTTAGATGTGGCTTAATTGTAGTTTAATTATAGTTTAGACATGGTTTAATCCAGATTTAGTTAAGTGACGGCGATGTGAGGGCTCAATGGAAATAACGCCACCTACAGGTTTGGAATGCGTATGAATGTGGTTGAAAACGCAGATGTTCGGTTATGTGTGGAAGGTATTTTTTTCGAAGACGAGGTGGTGTGGATAAAACAATTTTTATAAACGGAGGGGGGAAATGTTCGGTTTTAAAAATACCCAGCTACGTGTGTACATGGCCTTAGTCTTGGATTAGATCTGATTTAGTTCTTGTTTTAAACCTGGTTTAGTCCTGGTTTGGTCCTTTTAGACATTAGAGCTGGTTTAAATCTGGTTTTGACATGGTTCAAACCTGGTTTAGACCTGCTTTAGTCTTGATTAAATTCAAATTAAAGCATGCTTTAATCCTGGTCTAGCCCTCCTTGTATAGGCCTGGTTCAGTCCTAGTTTGGACCTGGTGTAGACTCATTTTAGTCTCAGTTTAGTCCTCATTTAAATCTGGTTTAGTCCTAGTTAAGACATGGCTTAGTACCAGTTTAGACCTGATTAATCCTGGTTTAGACCTTGTTTATCACTGGTTTAGCACTGCTTTAGACCCGATTTAGACCTTGCTCAGTCCAGGTTTAGACATGGTTTAGTCCAAGTTAAGACATGGTTTAGTTGTTGTTTAGACCTGGTTCAGCCCTGATTTAGACCTACCTGGTTAGTCCTGGTTCAGTCCTGGTTCCTCCTGGTTTGGTTCCTCGCTGCTGCGTCCCGTGTAAGTGAAGCTAATGTGTCTGTAATAAAGTGTGGAGTGTGGAGAGCACAGTGCAGGCGTCTGCTGATGCGCTGAAGGCTCTGAGGCCATGTGTGGAGCACGCAGCACCATTATTGATTTCAGAGTAAACAGTGTTGAGATGCTGCAGATTCCAATTATGTTTCTGGCTGCCACTTGGGGAAAACAACACCGAAAATAAACAGAAGCATGTGACAAATTCAGGATTTCACGAGACATTTTCACTCAAAGAAAGTCAAAGGTGAAATGCACAAACCAACCAAAACAAACATGACTACGCTGATGGACGATTTTGGACTATTTTGTGATTTTTTTTAATTTTTTTTTTAACTAGATGTATTATGCAAAATCGACTTTTCAGAGCTTTTAACCATGCTATACTTGTGTTTCCTTCTCATTTATCCCTGTGAGGCTGTTTTTGGACTGATTCGTGCATGTTTGAACAATTTTGAATCAAGACGCCATATTGATGATCAGTCTCCGGTTTGACTGCCACAGTACACGCTAGGGATACAAAGATATTCGATATAATATTGTTTGATACTGGTTTCATGATTCAATACACGTGTTTATTCGATACATGTGTTGATATGCACGTGTCCCTCCATGTGCTCTGTGTCATTTATTTTGGTCCAAAGGACAGTTAGCGCAGCGTCCTTTTCAGGTGCAGCAGAAAACAGCTCCATAGGGACTAACATATGACATATTCTAACAGAGGAGGGTTTTATCATTCAGTTACTTTTTATTTTACATTGATAGACCCAGGAATGACAAAGATATCACTTTTATAAAGACTTCAGAATCACTTTTGGTTTTACATCGGCTTGAATCAAATGCGCTCGTGTATACACACACACACGACACGACTCATGATATACACAATCTATTTCTCAGACTCTATCTCATAAGTTTTATTCAGAAAACGGTCCATTGAGACATTTCTATGTAATATAGTTTGAGTGTTCAGAAAGAGGATGGGACAGCACAGAGTGAATAAAAAGATCAGGGCAGTGTGGGAGGAGCTACGCCGAGCAGATCAGACACAGGAGCCTGAGTGGATGCAGCAAGAGGAGAGACTCAGGAGGAAAAGAAATCATCAAAATATCAAAAAAGATAGTTTGATAGTAACTCCCCTAGTAGTCTATATTAAAGGGGAACTTCGACACGTTTGAAGCTAAAGTCCATTACTAGAGGTGGTGGAATTCTGTCAGAAGCCAAAAAACGGCACAGATCAGTGTTTCCTCGGTGGAGATCTCACTGTGGCAGTGAGTCTGTCAAGGCAACAAACTAGTGTTCCTAGTGGAGCCCACTAGGAATTCGAGGTGCCACACCCAGGTTGTTGTTGAAAAATTAGAATTGGTTCTCAACCGACCTACCTGGTAAAATGAAGGTTAAATAAAATAAAATAAAAACTAGTGTAGTGATGGGGGCAAGTTCTTAACTTCCACGTAAAACACCAATTTGCTTCACACTGAAGAAGCTTAACACCACTTTAACCCATCTTACAACAGCCACGAGTCTAACAAACAAAACGCTCTGCCTGGTTCACTCACTAGTGTCTGCAAACGTTAGAAAACAACTTTATAATCAGCTTTACACTTCCCTCTGTTGATTTCCCACTGCACAGGCCAAAACCCAAAAGACTCGATTGCCGACTCCAGTGGTGGCGAGAGGCTCGAGCCGCCAGAAGTAACAAGTGAAAAGAGAAGAGAAACTGAAAGTTTTTTGAAAGAAAATGGTTTGGGAATGTATATTTTTATGACATCGGCAATCGAGTCTTTTGTTAAGAACTTGCCCCCATCACTACATTAGTTTGTTGTCTTGACAGACTCACACACAGTGAGATCTCCACCGAGGAAACACTGATCTGTGCCGTTTTTTGGCTTCTGACAGAATTCCACCACCTCTAGCAACAAACTTTAGCTTCAAACGTGCCGGAGCTCCCCTTTAAGAGCAGACTGGCTATATTATAAAATATAAAAGCCTGAGAAAGCTCTGTTCTTATTTCCACTGAATAAAAATTCTGAGCTGTGAATCATTAAACCAAATGAACTAAAACACTTCACATATGAACTGTAACTGTACAGTAGTTGTATTGCAATGTGCTGTGTGTATTGTATGTATTGTTTCATTAATGTCATAGTGTTATTGTATTATACTCATTAGCAGTAAAAATCACAGAAGATTTTTTTCATGTCTTAACACGTATCAAATCGACATTGTGACCCGTGTATCGAGATCTGTATCTAATCGTGGGAAAACCATATCATTGCATCCCTAGTACACGCCCACTGTGACGGACTGAAAGCATGATTTTATATATTTATATGTTATGTAGTTGACTTGTTCTTCATGTATGCCAAAGTCATAGTCAGCCCTCTGCACTGTGGATTTAAACAGATGGAGCGGTGACTCGTCCAGTTACTCCAGTGTCTGAGGAGGACGCTCCATCATGAACATGTCTCTTTCCTCATTCTCAAAATATATCTGCTGTACTTGGAGCTCCTTTATTCATAGAGGCACGCCCATTTGTCCTCTCATTAGCATATAGATGGATATGTGTGTCGTCTCTTGTGACTGGCTCAGGTGAAGCGGAGCATGTGGAGCATCCTGATCACTGAACTTCTAATCAAGAACCTCTTCACCTTTATTAACAAAGATTTATTTATTTTACATCAACAACTTTCTCCCGATTACATGTACTTACTTCACCAATGTTATTTTCTTAATTGGTGGTACACATAGGATTCGGCAGCATCACATTTTGGTGCAAATAAAATTAAAAAAAAAAAAACACTAGCCTGATATGCATCTAGTCATAGGAGGTTCCATTGGTTATGTATTGAAATATGTACTGGAAGTTAACTCGATTTAGCAATTACTGTGACAGGCCTATAGAGAACACATCTAAGTTTGTCTCATTCTCAGGCCCTTCCACACTAGTACGTATTTGAGTCATTATACGCCCGTGATAAAACGGGACGTATTATGGTATGGCGCTGTCCGTCCGTCCGTCCGTCCGTCCGTCTGTCCGTCCGTCTGTCCGTCCGTCCGTCTGTGGACACATTAAAGCTTTGTAGTGTCTTTAAGTTCTGTTGCTGCAGTCTGATTGGTGGAATTCCGATTCTAGAATGTGATGATGTCATACTCATACTCCTACTGCAAGAGCCAGATTTCCCTATTGATTATCCGTCCGTCTGTCTGTCCGTCTGTCCGTCTGTCTGTGGACAATTTCTTGTCCGCGCTCTAACTCCACAACCGTCTCACCTAGGAATGTCAAACTTCCAAACTGCACCAACAATTCATCTTTAACTAGGTTTGACAAATTCTAACTTAATTCTATATACAATAATTCAAAGTACGGGCGTATTTTGCCCCGCTGGCGGAGCTCTTGTTTTTGTTGCGGATGCAGTGTTCTTCCACACTAATCTGATGGAAAACAGCTCCGGATACAGAATGATTTGGAGCTGCCAGCTCCCACAGATTCACCTGAGCACAGAACTGACGCCATGTGGACAAGTGAAAACATTGATCCACTGGCGTAGGAGCTCTAGTTGCCGCCCTTATTGGACCACGTCACTGTGACCTGTACCTTCCTTATTCGCTGGGTTCGTGACATCAGGAAGGCGTTGCTATTGCGGAAAACAGTTTAAACAAGCACTAGACAAACGGGAAACAGTGTCCACAAAAAGACTGTTTTCACACTTGCCATCTTCCTTGGCTCGAAATTGGCTGCTGCAACTTCAGACACGGTGCTCCACTTCCTTGTTTTTACCGCCCAGGTGGTGTCATGATGACGTAACGCCAGCCTAGTCAAGTGACTTGCGTTCCTGGCGACGTGTTTGGATGCAAATCGTTTCCAATACAGTGATACGGTGATTAGTTTCAGTGTAAACATCTCAGTATAGGGCAGTGCTTCTCAATTATTTTCTGGTACGCCCCCCTAGGAAGAAGAAAATATTTTGTGCCCCCTTCAAGCCACAAAACTACTGCCAAACTTGGACAAATCGCACCCTCGCCTTCAATCGCTGACATACAAGAGCGAACACTTTAGATGTGTCTTCAAAGTGACTCCCGGGACACACGCAGTGTGTGTCCGAGTGTATTCCACACTGTGTTCACCTGCGTCATGAGGCTCCTGTGTCCTCGTTTTTAAACTTGATATGTGTGTTATAATTCGGGGCACTTGCGTCAGTCAGCATGACAGAATCATGTCTAATGCTGCAGCAGGATCAGCTGCTCTGCTGTTTGGTCCTCCACTGTGTATGAAGTTTATTGCAGCAGCATTCACAAAGCGGGAGGATTGTTGTCGATATCCGACACATTTTTACTGAAAAAACTCAAGCGCCTTATCATTGTGATTGAGGTGTAATGTCTTTAAGCAACACCATCATTTATTTGGCTTCATGCTGTTGCTGCCAATATTTTTACACACAGTAAACACAGCACTCTTTCCTCATTTCCACTGTAGTCACAGTGAAGCTGAGCACTACAGATGCTTTACATACAGTTTGTTCACTGCTCTTCATGCCTCCTGCTCTGTGCTGTGTGTGTGTGTGCTCAGTGCAAAAAAACTGACACTATAGCACTACTACTCCCTGCACACACTCTGACAATGAGAGCGACACTGCCAACTACTGTAGTGGATGTGCAATTACACTTTATTCTAGTGCGGCAAAGAAAACATGTTCCCCGAGGTCACACGCGCCGCCCCGGCATCGCACCCACTATTTGAGAAGCACTGGTACATGGACTGAACAGGCCTTATGTGAAAGCTCAGAACCTCCAGAATTCCCTCCCTGAGCTGCAGAGGCCGCACTAGCACTGACTCAGGATTGGGTCCTGTTTTAGGGTTTAGGGAGTGACCGTTCAGATCAGAGAAAGGTGTTTTAGGCTTAAACCAACATGGGCATACTTAAATGATGTTCTTAAAAACATTTTGGGAAACTCTGGGTATGTTTCTAATGAGGGGACAACATTATAACATGGCCTAAAGGTGCACTGTGTAACTTTTAGGTTAGAGGTCTGTCAAGTGCTTGTTTCTATGAAGATGTCATTGCTCTGGTTACAATGACATTAAACAGCTCTACCTTACGTTTATTCAATTACAGGTGATTTTATAACTCAAAAATACCTAGAAAAACAGGCGTTCTGACTGTGAGCGGGGTCGCCTCTCCACAGATCTGACCTGTAACTTGGTCTGATTTGGTCTCCATGGAGATAGAAAGGTTTAATACCATACTTTGAAACATCCTAGATAAACATAAGGAACCAGTCACCCATTCACACACACAGGGCAGACACTGTAGGGGAGAGGTGTGTTAAGTGTCTTGTCTGAGGACACAATGACAGCATTCATCTGTGGGAGCTGGAATCACACCGCCAACCTGTGGGTAACAGATAATACTCCCTACAACTGTACAACAACTCATTTATGTAACAGATAATACTCCCTACAACTGTACATCAAATCGCACTGCCAGCCTTCGGATCAGTGGACAAACGCTCTACACTTCTGCACACGTTCTGCACTTTTAAATCTCACAAAAGTCAAATTTGGGTAATATGGGACCTTTAACTTTTACTGCAAACCGGATTAAAATTCAGAAACTAATATTTAACACAGAAATCCACAGAAGTGTGCTCAGAGATCGACGAAGCACGAAAAGAGAAACTTTCATTTGCAGACTTTGATTTGCTTTGTACTTCTGCCTCCGGAGCCCATCTCCACTAAGACATTAACACAGCCCATTCTCTCTGCACCTCCAGGCTGTGTGTGTACTTACGCGTACTTTACTTTGTGTAGTACTTGTGTGTAGTACTTGTGTGTAGTACTTGTGTGTACTGGGCACACTGTGGGGGAGGTCATGGTTGGCGTTAGCTCGTCACCTCCAGAGAATTACTGAGAAAAAAGAAAATAGTCCCAAGCCACTAGAGAGGGTCAAAGTCTACTCCGTCACCGATGTGCACCAAAGAAGTGTTACCCCAAATCTGAGAATGAATATTGTAATTTTTGTAAGGTTAATGTGAGTTTTATAAGATGGAATTTGTGACTTTGTGAATACCTAATGCTTTGCTCTGTTAATGTGTGATGTGGTGTGGGTTTGTGTGTGTGAGAGAGAGAGAGAGTGTGTGTGTGTGTGTGTGTGTGTGTGTGTGTGTGTGTGTGTGTGTGTGTATCATTAAATTGATCTATCTAGCGCTACAGTATCTTTGTCTCAAATACAGAGAGAGTGTGTGTCTGAGTGTGAGTCTGAGTGTGTGTCTGAGTGTGTGTCTGAGTGTGTGTCTGAGTGTGTGTCTGAGTGTGTGGGTGAGTGAGTGTGTGTGAGCATGTGTCTTGGTTGGTGTGTGCGTGTCTGTGAGAGTGTGCGTGGATGTGTCTAAGTGTTTGAGTGTGTGTCTGAATGGATGTGTGGGTGTGTGAGAGGGAGTGTCGTGTGTATGTGAGAGGGAGTATCATGTGTGTGTGTGAGAGAGAGTGTGTGTGTGTGAGATGGGAGTGTCGTGTGTATGTGAGAGGGAGTGTCGTGTGTGTGTGTGAGAGAGAGAGTGTGTGTGTGTGAGAGGGAGTGTCGTGTGTATGTGAGAGGGAGTGTCGTGTGTGTGTGTGAGAGAGAGTGTGTGTGTGTGAGAGGGAGTGTCGTGGGTGTGTTTGTGGGGGGGGGGGGGTGTGTGTGTCTGTGTGTGTGTGTGTGTGAGAGAGAGAGAGAGCGTGTGTGTGTGTGTGAGAGAGAGAGAGAGTGTGTGAGACAGCGTGCATGTGTGTGTGAGACAGCGTGCATGTGTGTGTGTGAGAATGTACATGTGTGTGTGAGAGAGAGAGAGCGTGTGTGAGTGTGTGTGTGTGTGTGTGAGAGAGAGAGTGTGTGTGTGTGAGACAGCGTGCATGTGTGTGAGAATGTACATGTGTGTGTGAGAGAGCGTGCATGTGTGTGTGAGAGAATGTACATGTGTGTGTGAGAGAGCATGCATGTGTGTGTGAGAGAGCGTGCATGTGTGTGAGAGAGAGCGTGCATGTGTGTGAGAGCGTGCATGTGTGTGTGAGAGCGTGCATGTGTGTGAGAGAGCGTGCATGTGTGTGTGAGAGAGCGTGCATGTGTGTGAGAGTGCGTGCATGTGTGTGTGAGAGCGTGCATGTGTGTGTGAGAGCGTGCATGTGTGTGAGAGAGAGCGTGCATGTGTGTGAGAGCGTGCATGTGTGTGTGAGAGCGTGCATGTGTGTGAGAGAGAATGTACATGTGTGTGAGAGAGAGCGTGTATGTGTGTGTGTGAGAGCGTGCATGTGTGTGTGAGAGAGCGTGCATGTGTGTGTGAGAGAGCGTGCATGTGTGTGAGAGAGAGCGTGCATGTGTGTGAGAGAGAGCGTGCATGTGTGTGAGAGAGAGCGTGCATGTGTGTGTGAGAGTGAGTGCATGTGTGTGAGAGAGTGTGCATGTGTGTGAGAGAGCGTGCATGTGTGTGAGAGAGAGCGTGCATGTGTGTGTGAGAGCGTGCATGTGTGTGTGAGAGCGTGCATGTGTGTGTGAGAGAGCGTGCATGTGTGTGAGAGAGCGTGCATGTGTGTGTGAGAGAGCGTGCATGTGTGTGAGAGAGCGTGCATGTGTGTGTGAGAGAGCGTGTATGTGTGTGTGAGAGCGTGTATGTGTGTGTGAGAGAGCCTGCATGTGTGTGAGAGAGCATGCATGTGTGTGTGAGAGAGCGTGCATGTGTGTGTGAGAGAGCGTGCATGTGTGTGTGAGAGAGAGCGTGCATGTGTGTGTGAGAGAGCGTGCATGTGTGTGTGAGAGAGCGTGCATGTGTGAAAGAGAGCGTGAGTGCATGTGTGTGTGAGAGTGAGTGCATGTGTGTGTGAGAGAGCGTGCATGTGTGTGTGAGAGAGCGTGTATGTGTGTGTGAGAGAGCGTGCATGTGTGTGTGAGAGTGAGTGTATGTGTGTGTGAGAGAGCGTGCATGTGTGTGTGAGAGAGCGTGCATGTGTGAAAGAGAGCGTGAGTGCATGTGTGTGTGAGAGCCTGCATGTGTGAGAGAGAGCCTGCATGTGTGTGAGAGAGCGTGCATGTGTGTGAGAGAGCGTGCATGTGTGTGAGAGAGAGCGTGCATGTGTGTGAGAGAGCCTGCATGTGTGTGAGAGAGAGCGTGCATGTGTGTGAGAGAGCCTGCATGTGTGTGTGAGAGAGCATGCATGTGTGTGAGAGAGCCTGCATGTGTGTGAGAGAGCGTGCATGTGTGTGAGAGAGCGTGCATGTGTGTGAGAGAGCCTGCATGTGTGTGAGAGAGCGTGCATGTGTGTGAGAGAGCGTGCATGTGTGTGAGAGAGAGCGTGCATGTGTGTGAGAGAGCCTGCATGTGTGTGAGAGAGAGCGTGCATGTGTGTGAGAGAGCCTGCATGTGTGTGTGAGAGAGCGTGCATGTGTGTGTGAGAGAGCGTGCATGTGTGTGAGAGAGCGTGCATGTGTGTGAGAGAGCCTGCATGTGTGTGAGAGAGCCTGCATGTGTGTGAGAGAGCGTGCATGTGTGTGAGAGAGCGTGCATGTGTGTGAGAGAGAGCGTGCATGTGTGTGTGAGAGAGCGTGCATGTGTGTGAGAGAGCGTGCATGTGTGTGTGAGAGAGCCTGCATGTGTGTGAGAGAGAGCGTGCATGTGTGTGAGAGAGCGTGCATGTGTGTGAGAGAGCCTGCATGTGTGTGAGAGAGCGTGCATGTGTGTGAGAGAGCGTGCATGTGTGTGAGAGAGAGCGTGTATGTGTGTGTGAGAGAGCGTGCATGTGTGTGAGAGAGAGCGTGCATGTGTGTGAGAGAGAGCCTGCATGTGTGTGTGAGAGAGCCTGCATGTGTGTGAGAGAGCCTGCATGTGTGTGAGAGAGCGTGCATGTGTGTGAGAGAGAGCCTGCATGTGTGTGAGAGAGCCTGCATGTGTGTGAGAGAGCGTGCATGTGTGTGAGAGAGAGCGTGCATGTGTGTGAGAGAGCGTGCATGTGTGTGAGAGAGAGCGTGCATGTGTGTGAGAGAGAGCCTGCATGTGTGTGTGAGAGAGCCTGCATGTGTGTGTGAGAGAGCCTGCATGTGTGTGAGAGAGCGTGCATGTGTGTGAGAGAGAGCGTGCATGTGTGTGAGAGAGCGTGCATGTGTGTGAGAGAGAGCGTGCATGTGTGTGAGAGAGCGTGCATGTGTGTGTGAGAGAGAGCGTGTATGTGTGTGTGAGAGAGCGTGCATGTGTGTGAGAGAGCGTGCATGTGTGTGAGAGAGCGTGCATGTGTGTGAGAGAGAGCGTGCATGTGTGTGAGAGAGCGTGCATGTGTGTGAGAGAGAGCGTGCATGTGTGTGTGAGAGAGCGTGCATGTGTGTGTGAGAGAGCGTGCATGTGTGTGTGAGAGAGCGTGCATGTGTGTGTGAGAGAGCGTGCATGTGTGTGTGAGAGAGCGTGCATGTGTGTGAGAGAGCGTGCATGTGTGTGTGAGAGAGCGTGCATGTGTGTGAGAGAGCGTGCATGTGTGTGTGAGAGAGCGTGCATGTGTGTGTGAGAGAGCGTGCATGTGTGTGAGAGAGCGTGCATGTGTGTGAGAGAGCGTGCATGTGTGTGAGAGAGCGTGCATGTGTGTGAGAGAGAGCGTGCATGTGTGTGAGAGAGTGCATGTGTGTGTGAGAGAGCGTGCATGTGTGTGAGAGAGAGCGTGCATGTGTGTGAGAGAGCGTGCATGTGTGTGAGAGAGCGTGCATGTGTGTGAGAGAGAGCGTGCATGTGTGTGAGAGAGCGTGTATGTGTGTGAGAGAGAGCGTGTATGTGTGTGAGAGAGAGCGTGCATGTGTGTGAGAGAGCGTGCATGTGTGTG